>CM066040.1:65391970-65513774 GCA_033557465.1 Ichthyophis bannanicus
AGGGGCTTCAGATCCAATTGTTCAGTATTAGTAGGAGGCATCCAGGTGGCCTTATAGAGAAAACCTGGACCATAGCACTGTGACTGCCTTAGGTTTACTCCAGAAATCTGCTTAGATACTTAGTGCCTGATCTTTTACTCTAAAGCTCAGTTTCCCATTCACACAGGGGCGGCTCAAGAGCAGGTGCGGGGCCATGTGCGGAGACTCACTGCAGGACTACATTTGCATAAGGGACCTCATTTGCAAAAATAACTAACTTTTCGTAAACATGCCTCTTAATGAGTGTCTGGATAAAGGAAGACTACCAGATCTCCAGTGCCAACTGCCAGGCACATTAGGAAGTACTATAAACCCTGCCCATTTAGAATCCATCTAACAAACTCTCTTGAGGTAACAAAACTTCCGTTTTATTCATTTTAATGAGCTGTACCAAACCTCAAAATGCTTTAAAAACTTAGCAATTCATACAAGGAAAGTGCATGAGCAAGCCCCTTTTGTTTAAATCAGCCCCTTTATCTCAAAAAAGGACTACTATTCATATATCAGTAAACAACGCGACTTATCTTTTCTCTTTCTTTTTCAAGTCCTCATTATTCAACTGATATCCACTCTGTATTGACGCTGGATTATAACTGTATATGAAAGGGGTGCTCAAAGCTTCTTCCTTAGCCGAGCCAATCCACATCCACAGTATTTACTATGCAACATAGCACCATGTTTCAGGCCTCGGACTTCTTCCAGCCCTTCATCAGGCTTTTCAATCTGAATGTGTTTGCCCGAGAATCACCCGTTACTTAAATAGGAAATTAATGAATGACATCACTTGTTAAAAGATCCGCCCTTTCTTGAGTTACAACATACTCCACCAATAGAGTTCTAAATTCCATCCTTGGTGGGCGACCATCTGAAGATTGAAAATCCATCGTTGTTCCATTTGCTGCAGACGTGCTACTTTGCCCCCCGACCTCGAAAAGAATAAGATAATTGATCAATGACTTGCCAAGTATACTCATGAAAACAAGGACCTTGTGTGATACTATGGATAACCAATGGTGCTGACATAATACGTGTATTAATGTGAGATTGATGCTCCTGTAAACACACTTGTACAGATCTTGTGGTTCTACCAATATATTTCAATTATCACGGGCATATCAACTACTACTACTACTGAGCATTTCTATAGCGCTACCAGTCATACGCAGCGTTGTACAAAACATATGAGACAATCCCTGCTCATCAGAGCTTACAATCTAATCAAGACAAACACAGAAGGCATAAACAGGGGGAAGGAAAAGGAGATCAGATGAGTCAAGATCCAAAGGCAGAAGCGAAGAGGTGAGCCTTCAAACTGGATATGAAGAGGGTTAGAGAAGGTACTTGGCATACAGACACAGGTAGTTTTCTCCAGGTGTAAGGTGCAGCAAGGTGAAAGATTCGAAGTCTGGAGCTGACAGTAGGAGAGAAGGGCAGAGATAGAAGTAGTTGGTTAGAAGAGTGGAGTACCCGGGAGGGGTTGTAAGGAGAGATAAGAGAAGAAGGGTAATGAGGATCCGCAGAATGAATGCATTTATAGGTCAGCAGGAGAAGTTTGAATTGGATGCGGAGACGGATAGGGAGCCAGTAAAGTGACTTGAGAAAAGGAGTAATATGGGTATGATGAGGCTGGCGGAAGATTAGCCGTGCAGTGGAGTGTTGAACAGACTGAAGGGGAGAGAGATGACTCAAAGGGAGACCAGCAAGAAATAGGTTACAGTAGACAAGACGGGAGGTGATTAAGGAGTGGATAAGCATTTTAGTAGTGTGTTCAGAAAGGAAAGGGTGTATTTTGCTAATGTTATAGAGAAAGAAGCGGCAGGTCTTAGCTACAAGATGCATATGTGTGGAGAAAGAGAGGGAGGAGTCAATGACAACCCCCAGATTGTGGGCCGAGGAAACAGGAAGGAGTACAGAGCTGTCCACAGAGACTGAGAAAGGAGGAAGAAGAGAGGAGGTTTTAGGGGGAAAGATAAGAAGTTCAGTCTTGGCCATGTTCAATTTCAAGCGGCGGTGGGACATCCAGGCAGCAATGTCAGAAAGGCAGGCAGAGATCCGGGTCTGGGTTGCTGGAGAGAGTTCAGGCGTAGAGAGGTAGATCTGGGAGTCATCAGCATACAGATGGTACTGAAAGCCATGGGAAGAGATAAGCGCAACAAGGGACTGGGTACAGAGAGAGAAAAGGAGTGGACCCAAGACAGATCCTTGGGGTACATCGACTGGGAGCAGGGTAGCAGAGGAGGAGGAGCCACCAGAACACACACTGAAGGAGCGCTGGGAGATATAGGAGGAGAACCAGGATAGTAGCCCTTAAAGCCCTTAAAAGAGCCTTTAAAGCCAAGTGAGGACAGTGAGGGTATCGAGGAGAAGGTTGTGGTAGATGGTGTCGAAAGCAGCAGAGGTCAATGAGGATGAAGACAGAGTAAAAGCCCTTGGATTTTGCCAGGAACAAGTCACTGGAGACTTTGACAAGAGCTATTTCAATAGAGTTGTAAAGGACAAAAGCCAGACTGTAAGGGATCCAGGAGGGCATGAGAGGAGAGGAAGTCAAGGCAGCAGAAGTGAACTGCACATTCAAGCAGTTTAGAAATGAAGGGGAGGAGAGAGATGGGTCGATAATTAGAAGGACAGGGGGGATCAAGTGAGGGTTTCTTGAGGAGCGGTGTGACCACAACATGCTTGAAGTCTGCAGGGACAGTTACAGTGGAGAATGAAAGGTTAAGAATATGAGAGATGGAAGGGACAACGGTGGAGGAGATGGTGCTTAGGAGATGGGTTGGGATAGGATCAGAGGAGCAGGTGGTAAGTTTGGAGGAAGAAAGAAGGTGTGCAGTTTCCTCTTCAGAGATGATAGGAAAGGAAGAGAGGGTAGCAAGGGATGGGGGGGGGGAGAGTTGGGAGTGGAGAGGGGGAGGAGAGGAAATAGCTGAGTTTGTGGGGAATTGGAGGGTGATCTTGTGGATTTTGTCATGGAAATAGTCAGCCAGGGTTTGGGCAGAAAGGGAGGGAGGGATCAGAGACGGAGGCACTTTGAGAAGAGAGCTGAGAGTAGTAAAGGGACAGCGAGGATCAGAGGCAAGAGAGTTAGTCAGATGGACATAATAGTCTTGTTTGGCAAGAGCTATGGCTGATTGGAAGGAGGCAAGCATGAATTTGAAGTTTAGAAAGTCTTCCAGGGAGCGGGATTTGAGACAAACATGCTCAGCAGAACAGGCACAGGAATGTAGATAGTGGGTAGTGGATGAGAGCCAGGGCTGGGGTGCAGAACATCTCACAGGACGTGGGGTGGGTGGAGCGAGAGCATCCAGGGCCGAGGAGAGTGCAGCGTTATAGGAGGTTACTTCCTCGTCGACAGACTTGGATGACATAGTGGAAGAAAGAGATGGATAAATGGTGGAGGAGAGAGTCAAGGGATCAATAGTATGAAGGTTTCTAAATAGGTTGGAAGAGACAGGACGAGGCTGAGGCAGCGGGAGATGAAGATTAAAGCTTAAAAGGTGATGGTCAGATAAGGGAAGAACTGAGCTACGGTGCTGTGCATTGTCTACTATACTATTGGTTTTGTGCCATATCTTCATTACTATATGCGATTCATTTGGTGCACTGATAGAGATTACTTTACCCCCTGATGAAGGCTATTGCCGAAACGCGTTGGGGTTGTTTCACTCTATAAAGCACACGTGACTTGCTTATCTACTCGCTCCTGTAGTTACAGAAACATGGTTCACAGAAAATCATGACTGGGATGTAACAATATCAGGCTATACTTTATTCAGAAAGGACAGGGTAGGAAGAAGGGGAGGAGGAGTGGTACAATATGTAAAAATAATATTAAAGCTTTGGAACTACAGAGCTTAAAAGGGAGAGAAGAGGCACTGTGGGTTAAACTAGAAAAAGGGAAAGAAAAATCTATTTGCATTAGCGTGATATAAAGACCTCCCTCACAGGAGGAAGAGTTAATTGAAGACATACGCAGCATTGCTAGGAAAGGGGAAGTGCTATTGCTAGGGAATTTCAATATGCCAGATGTTGATTGGCACATTCCTGCTGCAGTATCATCTAGAAGTAAGGAGATCCTGGACCCTCTACAGGGAGAACTATTCAGACAACTGGTAAGAAAACCTACACGTGAAGGGGCCATACTGGACTTGGTGCTTACCAATGGTGAAAGTGTTTCTGATGTTATAGTGGGAGATCATTTTGCATCCAGTGATCACCAGATGGTGTGGTTCAGTATTAGGACTAGGGCTGTTAAAATCCATTCAAAAGCGAGGCTCTTAGACTTAAGGAAAACTAACTTTGTCAAGATGGGCCAATACCTTAGGGAGTCGTTAGTGGGATGGGAACAACTTGGGGATGTAGAAAAACAGTGGGCAAAACTGAAAGGGGATATTTTAAGGGCAACCAGCCTTTTTATTAAAATGGTAAATAAAGGTAAAAGGAAAAGGAGACTGCTATGGTTTTCAAAAGAAGTAGCTGAAAAAGTGAAGGAAAAGAGGGAGGCCTTAATGAAATACAAGAGAACACAGAGAGAGGAAGGCAGGCATCTATATTTGGAAAACCTTAGAGAAGCTAGCAAAGTAGTCAGGAAAGCAAAGATTCAAAAAGAGGAGGAAACAGCCACTAAAATGGGGGGATAAGACATTGTTCAGATATGTTAGTGAGAAGAGGAAGGGCAAAAGTGGTAATGTGAGATTCAAGGGTGAAGAGGAGGAATATGTAGAAGCTGAAGAGGATAAAGTGGAATTGCTTAACAAATATTTCTGTTGTGTGTTCACAGATGAAGAACCAGGAGCAGGACCTCAAAAAACACCCAAAAATAGGAACAGAAGTGAGGGGCATCTTGAACAATTTTCAGAAGACTGTGTCGTGAGAAACTAGCTAAACTTAAGGGTAGACAAAGCAATGGGACCGGATGAGATACACCGTAGAATACTGAGGGAACTTTGGGACATTCTAGCAGCTCCACTGACTGACCTTTTCAAGGCCTCGTTGGGGTCAGGAGTGTTGTCAAGTGAGTGGATAGAGGCACATGTGGTCCCTTTACACAAAGATGGAAATAGGGATGTGGTTCAAAACTACAGGCCGGTTAGTTTAACTTCAATGGTAAGTAAATTATTGGAAGCACTATGAAAGAGAAAATAGTGAGGTTTCCGGAGTACAGCGGATTACAGGATCTGAGGCAGCATGGATTCACCAGACGCATGTCTTGTCAGACAAATCTGATTGATTTCTTTGACTGGATGACCAGGGAATTGGACCGAGGGAGAGCCCTAGATGTGGTGTATTTAGATTTCAGTAAAGTCTTTGACACCGTTCCTCACAGACGATTTATAAACAAACTGAGCACCATAGGGATGGACACTAAAGTTACTGCTTGGGTTACAAATTGATTGAGTGGGAGGCGACAAAGGCAATAGGAAAATAGAGCTTACTCTGAGGAGAAGGGGGTTATCAGTGGTGTGCCCCAGGGATCTGTCCTTGATCCAATTCTTTTTAACATTTTTGTTAGTGATATAGCGAAAGGTTTGCAGGTTTGCACTTGGTTTGCAGCTTGTCGTGCTGTGAGGGCTTGCGTGCATCAGTGATGCTGAGAGCTAAACTATCGGTAGTTTAACTACTGGCAGGGTCTCCCAAGATGGACAGGTCTCAGCTGAGGTGCCAGCCCAAGACAAACCACCCATCTGGGCAGCAGCAGAATGGGACAGTGTTGATGGCGGAGGATCACATTTTTGTGACAACGGCAACAACACCAAACTTAAACTGCGCAGAAGAAAGGCCCGGCAATCTACTTCTGTATCTTGCCATGAAAACCCAATGGATAGTTACAACAAAACAAATTGTGCTATGGTGCTGGAAGATGAGACCCCCAGGTCAGAAGGCACTCAACTAGCTACTGGGGAAGAGCTGAAGACTTTTCAGAGTAAAGCCAGCATTTATGATGTGGTTGGATCAAAGCCCTCGGGACATCTGACTGCTGATGTAGCTGTGCATGAAATGAGAGTCAGAAGCTATAAAGATGTCTTACGCATTGGAACATGGAATGTACGAAGCATGAACCAAGGGAAGTTGGAGGTGGTCAAGAATGAAATGGAACATGTACAACTTGATCTGTTGGGTGTCAGCGAACTGAAATGGACTGGCATGGGGCACTTTGCATCAGATGATCACATGGTCTACTATGCTGGAAATGAAAGACAAAGAAGAAATGGTGTTGCATTTATAATAAAGAAGAAACTTGCAAGAACTGTAATGAAATACAATGCAGTCAGCGAACGCTTAATCTCTATTCGTCTACGAGGATTGCCTATCAACACAACTATAATTCAAGTATATGCCCCAACAACAGCTGCAGAAGAGAATGAAATTGAAGAGTTCTATGAACAAGTACAAGCTGAAATTGACAGAACATGCAAACAGGATATCCTGATAGTCATGGGTGACTGGAACGCAAAAGTTGGCAACAAAGAAGAAGGCAAAGTAGTTGGAAAATATGGACTTGGCAATAGAAATGAAGCTGGAGAAAGACTGATAGAATTCTGCAAGACCAATGATCTATTCATCTCAAACACCTTCTTCCAGCAACACAAGCGGCGACTGTACACATGGACTTCACCCAATGGATTGTATAATAATCAAATTGACTACATCTGTGGAAGTCAACGATGGAAAAGCTCTGTAACGTCAACAAAGACAAAACCTGGAGCTGACTGTGGTACAGATCATCAACTACTAGTATGCAAACTCAAGCTAAAGTTGAAAAAGAGCAAACCACTCATGAATGCAGCAAAATACGACCTTGAGAATATACCACTGGAATTTAAAGACTGCCTGCAAAATCTATTTGCTGCTTTAGATACAAATGACGGAGCTCCGGAAGAGTTATGGAATGACATTAAGAAAGTTGTGTTGGAAGAAAGCAAGAAGTCTCTACAAAAGGTGAAAAAGCAAAAACGGCCAAAATGGATGACGGAAGAAACTCTGAAAATTGCCCAGAAACGCAGAGAAGCTAAAGCCAGAGGAGAAAGAAGGACAATCGCAGAACTCAACAGAGATTTCCAACATGCAGCAAGACAGGACAAGGAAAAGTACTACAATGACACTTGCAAGGAAATAGAAGCAGAAACTATTAGAGGGAGAACAAGATCGGCTTTCCTAAAGCTAAGAGAGTTAAAGAAAAAGTTCCAGCCTCGAATTGGAATGTTACAAGATGCTCAAGGTTCTATGTTGAATGATGCTGAGAAGATCAAGAAAAGATGGAAGGAATATGCAGAGTTTTTATATGATAAAGATCAAGTGGACCAACAGCCGTTTCAACCTGTACCTTATGATCGGGAACCATTGGTGATGAAAGAAGAAGTTGAAGCAGCATTGAAAGCCTTATCAAAGAACAAAGCACCAGGCATTGATAGCATTCCCATAGAAGTATTGCAGCAATCTGATGCAGCTGTTACCGTACTCACAAGGCTCTGCAAGAAATATGGAAGACAACATCATGGCCAACTGACTGGAAAAGATCTGTGTTTATTCCAATACTAAAGAAAGGTGATCCAACTGACTGTGAAAATTATCGCACAATCGCTTTGATCCCACATGCCAGCAAGATTCTACTGAAGATTATTCAAAAGAGACTACAACCATACCTGGAACAAGAATTACCTGAAGTGCAAGCAGGGTTCAGGAAAGGGCGAGGAACGAGAGACATCATTGCAGATGTGAGATGGATCATTGAAAAGACTAAAGAATACCAAAAGGATATCTATTTGTGCTTTATCGACTATAGCAAGGCTTTTGACTGTGTAAACCATGAGAAACTCTGGACCACATTATGAAGCATGGGTATACCAGAACACCTGATCGTTCTCTTGCGCAATCTGTACATTGATCAAGAAGCAGCAGTTCGAACGGAACAAGGAGAAACAGAATGGTTTAAAATAAGCAAAGGTGTAAGACAAGGCTGCATACTTTTCCCCTACCTGTTTAATTTATATGCAGAACAAAAACACGCCATGCTGCCTTCTTTTTTCTCGGTCCCAGTCTATGGAATGACCTGCCCTCATCCCTCCGTTTAGAGTCCTCTTATTCACAGTTCAAATCTGCCCTCAAAACCCACCTGTTCCAGACAGTGTTCAATCTCCCTTCCTGACTCCTCCCCTCCCTTTGGATTTTCCTTCCTGTCATTATCCCTGGTTATTGGTTTTGTCTTAGTCTATTAGTCCTGTCTTTTCCTCTGTCTGTTTGTGCTTGAGTGGTCTTGTCTCTTTTACTGTTGTTAATTATTGTTTCTTATTTTGCATATTGTTAATTTGTAAACCGTTTTTATGGTTTTATAGTATGATTTTATTGTTTTAAATATTTTATGTTTTGATATTTTATGTTTTGATATTGTACATATTTTGATATTGTACATAAAGATAAAGATACATAGTTTTTTAAATGTGTGCCTTATTTATTATTACCTATTGTCTTTTGTATTGTTGTTATGCTTTTCTTTCTTTTCTATTTACTTTGGCGTTCTTTTCCGTAGTTTGCAGTGCCGCTTTTTATATTGCTTGTACACCGCTTAAATGTTTCTTTTAACGTAAGCGGTTTATCAAATATGAAATAAAGTTAAAGCTAAAGTTAAATCATCAGAGAAGCAGGATTGTATGAAGACAACAGAGGTGTGAAGATTGGTGGAAGACTCATCAACAACCTTCGCTATGCTGATGATACCACATTACTGGCTGAAAGTGAAGATGATCTGAAACATTTGCTTCTCACAATCAAAGAACATAGTCTCAAAATGGGCCTGCACCTTAATGTAAAGAAGACAAAGATCATGACAACTGGCATAATCAACAGATTCATCGTTGAAGGAGAAGAAATTGAAATTGTGAACAACTTTAACCTACTTGGATCAACTATCAATAAAGAAGCAACAAGCAGTCAAGAAATCAGATGACGCATTGCTCTTGGCAGAATGGCTATGAAAGACCTAGATAAGATTCTCAAGAGCAGAGATGTCTCTCTCCATACAAAGATTCGGCTTGTTCAAGCCATGGTATTTTCAATAACATCATATGGATGTGAAAGCTGGACAGTGAAAAAGACAGATAGGAAGAAAATTGATGCCTTTGAATTATGGTGTTGGCGGCGAATACTGTGTATACCATGGACTGCCCGAAGAACAAACCAGTCAGTACTAGAGGAGATCAAACCTAAGCTTTCTTTAGAAGCTCAGATGACAAGACTTTGACTTTCATACTTTGGACACATCATGCGGAGAGAGAGATCATTAGAGAAAGACATTATGCTTGGCAAGATAGAAGGTCAATGCAAAAGAGGAAGGCCAGCAATGAGATGGATCGATACAATAACAGCAGCTACGGGTACCAGTCTGTCAACAATGAGCCGCCTGACTGAAGACTGAACACAATTTAGGGTAGCTAAACAGGTAGAAAAGTTGATGGCAAAAGCTAGAAGGATGCTTGGGTGCATAGGGAGAGGAATGGTCAACAGAAGAAATGAGGTGATAATGCCTCTGTATAAGTCTTTGGTGCGACCTCATTTGGAGTTTTGTATGCAAGTCTGGAGACCACACCTTCAGAAGGATATAAACAGGCTGGAGTCCATACAAAGGGTGGTTACTAAAATGGTTAGTGGTCTTCATTATAAAGAAAATGAGGACAGATTTAAGGATCTTAATATGTACACCTTAGAGCAGGGGTTCACAACCCAGTCCTTGGGACGCACCTAGCCAGTCAGGTTTTTAGGATAACCACAATGAATATGCATGGAGAGATTTGCATATAATGGAGGCAGTCTGTGCAAATCTCTCTCATACATATTTATTGTGGTTATCCTGAAAACCCGACTGGCTAGGTGGGTCCTGAGGACTGGGTTGAGAACCCCTGCCTTAGAGGAAAGGCGGGATAGAGGTGATATGATTGAGACATTTAAATACTTCCATGACATAAATGCACAAGAGGAGAGCCTCTTTCGATTGAAAGCTAGCTCTGCTATGAGGAGACATGGGATGAGGGTGAAACGGGATAGATTCTGGAGTGATATGCGGAAATATTTCTTTACGGAAAGAGTGGTGGATCCGTGGAATAGTCTCCCAGTGGAGGTGGTAGAGATGAATTCTATCTGAATTCAAAGAAGCATGGGACAAACACAGAGGATCTCTAAAGGAAAAAAGAGGACTGTTGTAGTGGTTAATATGGAAGAACAGACTAGATAGGCCACGTGGTCTTTTTCTGTCATCATGTTTCTATGTTTCAATTGTCACACCTCATCCGCCCCAGCCTTGACTGCTGGTATGGTTTGGCTTATGAGGGTGGTAGTTGTGCCGTGCTTGTATCTATACAAATCACACATAAACCTTCTTTTCTTTTAGGGTTTTATTCCCCGTCCCTTTGAGGTTTTCTTCTTTAACAACAGAAATAAATAGCCTAACTTGGCTTATAACATAAAGTAAATGGATAACACAAATAGCTTTCTTCAGCATATAACGTCAAACAAAAGAAAAGAACAAACAGCCTACTTTGTCTGTTTGGCTAGGGAGAGAGAGAGAGTTTGTAGCCTTTGCTACCTGCACATGGAATTAAGGTTACACAAACCTTTACCTTAAGGAGTATTCAGGTTCTTTTGTAGTAAGAGAACATTCCATTAATTCTGTATCTTCTAATGTACCAGAATCTTCATATTCCATCAATTCTGGTCCGGAGGAATCTGCATTGCCCACTTCTAATGTGGAATAAAAGTATGGCAGATTTGCCTCGTTAGTTAGGAAGTTCCTCTTCCTCTGAGTAGCACTGCTTCCCTGGGGAAGGTCACCAAACTCTGTATGCTGTTTTCTAGAACCCTGCCCCCGCTGGTGCTTCAGTGGATAGCTCAGGTCTCTGTTTAGCTTGCTAGCTGAGTAATTGTGATACGCTCCCTGCTGGGTCTGCCTCAGCTCTCCCGGCTCAGCTGTACCCGATTGCAAACTGTGTAACGGCGTTTCTCTTGGAGCTAAGAGTTCACTGTAATAAGGGATTTCTTCTGCTTCTCTCGGTAGGTGAAACTCCCTTCTTTTAATACTTTTATAAACAGGAGAAAACTTGCTATCAGCCTCTGAATGTCTAGGCTTTGTAAGGGTATTTTTCTGCCTCCAAGACTCTTCTCTTTTAGAGGGCAGATATCCCTTATATCCCTTCTTTTCCCCTGTATCTGCTGTTGCAGCTTTCTTATATTTCACTTGCCTTCTCTCAGAGCCGCACAGGTCTCTGGACTCTTTCCACAATTCTTCTCTCCAGGATTGCCTACTCGGCTCCTCTCTCCAAGATTGCCTGTAAGAACGCCTCTCTCTCCAAGGCTGTCTCTCTCTCCAAGCTTGCCTCTCTCTCCAAGCTTGCTTCCCACTCGAAGGTAGCCTCTCTCTCCAAGGTAGTCTGTCACTCCAAGGTAGCCTCTCTCTCCAAGGTTGCCTCTCTCTCCAAGCTTGCCTGTCTCTGAATGTTTGGTAGTCCGTTTTATCTATGTATTTTCTGACTCCACCTTTCTTCAGCTGCGCTTCATTAGGTGAAGCAGAGTCCCGTGCCTTACTCCCGGGGTGTGTCTCTCCAGGCTCTGGGCACGTGTGCTTTCGTTGTCCCTGGCAACTGTCAAGCATTCCTTCATTCATCCTGTCACTTTTTCCTTGATCATTCATACTGCTCAGCATTCTCTCATGCTGCCCTAGGTCCACCCTGTGACACAATATTTCTATGGCCTGCACTGCCATGTATTTTTATCTCGTTGGAGTAATTTGTTCACCAGATTAGAAATAATGCTGTAGATCATGAATTTGCCTTGTAGAGACATACAACATCTTCCAAATGTTAAATGGAAATTATTTTTGCAATATTTCACTTATGTATTAATTGAGATTATTGTTTCGTTTTGTTTATTCAAGCAGAGCTGAGGCAGCCATGTCACTAGGTGACATTACTTCTTTCTTTTTTGTGCTTTTTCTTTGAAATTGTCTGTGTTTTATTCAGCTTGTTGTCATATTATTAAGGGGCCCTTTTACTAAAGCGCATTAGGTTTTTGCACTTAGCATGTGTTTAGCATTACAACTAATGCGAGTTAAGTGCTTAGCCTTTGTGGTAACTGTCAGGGGTTTGGCCAGCATGTTCCCTATAGTTAATGTGTTGATGTGTACCCTAATGCATGGCATGATTATCATGGGTGCACCTACCTCCGTCTATTTAGATGGCGTTACTTGCACCCATGCCAATTACTATGTTGACAGCACACAGTATTTTCCCTACACTAACTACCATGTGCTCTCCACACCCTCTCTTCTTTCCTAACCTGCCCTTTCACAACTCCAATTCATGATTTGCAGTTAACAGGCAAGTCTGAGCCTGGTAACTGTCAGGCCCCTGCAGTAACAGTTACTGTTGGCCCCTGAGCACAGTTTTGATACATGTTCGCCTCTGAGCACAGTTTTGATACATTTTCAGATTCTGGGGATGATTTATTAACAAAGTGTGGCAACATAGGGCCCTCCAGCAGATAATGCACAATAAAGGCAGTAGAATGCTGACCATTAGTAAATGATCCCCATGAGGTGGCATTCTAGAACGGACATCTAGGAAGTATCTGGGCAAGACATCTGAAAAACCTCTGGCTCCATTTAAGTTTCAGCCCGAAATGGATGGCTGCTCTGGCAGCCACAAATACATCGCCACTACTAAAAAAATGGGTTGGGGATGTCTATTCTATGCTTAATACAAGCTATTTTGCATGCAGGGACATGCATCAGTATGCCAAACCGAAAACAAGTGTCCTCGTTTCCTTGTATTCTTTGTTATCATCATGAAAAATATAGAGGATATCAAAGTATCTTTTTCCCTATGCCTCCAGGTATCATGATGGCAGAACAAAAGCTCTTCAGATGCTTATTCATGTTCTGGAGCAGGAACAGACATGGATGGTCCCACTAGTGGATGGTAACATGCTTGCCAGTTCTGAAATTGGGCGCACAGATCCATCTTGCCCGAAACACCCCAGTCACTGTTCCCTCTAAGCTGTGCATGTGTGTGCACGCACACATCTTGCCGAGCGAGCGCACATAACTTACAACACAGCGCACAAAAATTACGGAGGGGAAACAGTTGCAGAGAAGGGAGAGCAAGCGGCAGTGGCAGCACGTACAGAGAGCTGCCGGAGAGAGAGAGCCGTGCGCTGTGGTGAAGAGGACAAGCAGACGGGCAGCATTGCAGGAGGCGGAGGGCAAGTGGCAGGTCAGTGGAACACGGAGTATTCTGCTTTAGTGCTTAATTTTTGCCTTTATTTGCTTATGAATCCTTTATTCAGAACTTTCATGGTGGATCATTTATTAGAATTCTATTGCAGCCTTAATTCACTATCTTATCTAGATACGATCTTGTGATTGGCTCCTTTATTGGCTCCTCCCAACACCTCACCTCTAACCTTTGTTTTGGCGCGCGATGAGCGATTACATAATCAGAGTGTTTTTTGACTTGATCGCTCCGTCAGAGGTACTCTGAGTCTCATTAGACATCTTTTGAAGTTCTCAAAGGTTTGTGCTCTTGTAGTTACTAATTGTTGTAAATGGTTCTTCATGGTGTTTTTGTATGTCTTTCTCCTTTTGAAAATACTTCTATGAAAAATCTCTAAGTTTGTGCTTGTGCACGGCCTGTTTTTACGTGCCATACCGAAATCCTTATACTGGTTTTTCTTATTGATTTTCTTATATATGTATTTAGTTTAGCCACTATGCTCTTGTTTTCACTATGGTGCCATTATATGTCCTTTTTTTGGGGAACACTTTGGGTTGATTCTGACATGTGGTCCGTTCACGCATGCTATATTTTGCTTCCTACGAGGGGTTTTTTACATTGGTTTTCCATACAGGTGTTCATTTCAGCTATTTATATTGGTCAGTTTTTATATAGCTGATTTATGTTCTCATGTATACGTTTTGTTTTGCATGATTTATGTCATTTGTATAATTGCTCTTTTTAATGTCCTTTGGTCTCTTGGAGTCTTCCTCTAGTTTACTACAATGGGATATGCTCCATATATATACTTCAACGGTACATTTCTTGATGTTTGTTAGACACTTTAGGAAGTTGTTCGCTTCCGAATCACTAGATTATCTGTCTGCTCCCTCTTGCTTGCCTCCTGGGTTTCCAACGTTTTTGTCAGGCTGTTTGCTTTAAGCATAATGTTCTTTATCTCATTGTTTTCAGCACAGAGAAAGTTATATTGTACAGGTATATTCTGCATTTTCTCTAAGAAAGCTTCACAGTGGGAGGCGGAGCCTGTTGCAGAGCGGGATGGTCGTATAGTGTGGAGGCTCTGAGGCGACCCGTCCAGAATCCTGATAAAAAAGGTGCACTATCTAAGTAGCGATAACTCAGCTGAGCTGTGGTGATGGCCGGACCCAAACCGGTGCGACTCGATTATTCGGGTGCACTGAGTGGTAGTGTGAAACGATCTAAAACAGAACCCCCCTCGCCGCAGAAAATGGCGGCTGTACGGGAAGGGCCCGAGGCCTTTCAGGAGCTTCTGCTAGAGATTCGCGGTGTAAGGGAGCTAGTCAAAGCTAATGGGGATTCTCTGACTACAGTTCATGAGGAAATCTCCGCGTTGCAAAGCAAAATAGAAGGTATCTCTCTTCGACAGGAGAAAGTTGAGGGTATCAACATCTACAGGCGCGATACGGCATAATGTACCCAGCTAAGATGCAAGTTACCTTGCACAATCAGACTAGGTCCTTTGAGGATCCAGAGGCTCTGGTGGCATATCTTGAGGAAAAAGAAGCGGCCCAGATGCATTGAGGGATGTTTGGAGAACACCGCAGCATTTCATATACGGGGTTGTCCCTAATGCGGAGGTGTTATGACCTCTGAGAGTGCTACTGTTTTCTTGGCGTATCATATTGGTTTCACACTGTTATGCATTGTCATATCTGTCAACATATTTGTAATTTGTAGTTGGCTTTTAGTATGTGAAGGGAGCTAGGGGGGGGGACAGTGTATAATACTTGGAGTTGGTTACTGTGACACTATTGTAATGTGTACGATATGCAGGGATATTTTAGGCGGGTCTCCCTAGCCTGTCCTGCTCGGACGAGCTCGCCAATGATTTACAGGGGTTCTGTTGCTCCTCTAGGGCACGTGGGAGTTTGGGCAATATACATGTTGTATAAGAATGTTACATGGCATAGGCATGACATAGCTTATGAACCGGGGTCTCTCATTGGCTGCAATTTTCACCATAGGCGACAAAGGGTACCTGTGATGACTGTCGCCCAGTACAGTATATTTGATACATAACCATGGCCTCTTATAGAGTTTTTTTCATTGAATGTTAAGGGGATAAACAGTCCAATTAAGCGCAAAAAAATCATAGATTATGCTCGCCATGAGAAAGCAGATATATTACTACTGCAAGAAACACATTTAAATCAACGGGAGTCATTAAAACTCTGTATAAAACCATTTGTGGTGGCGGCCTACTCGCCCGCTATTAAAAAGAAGAATGGGGTAGCCATATTGATAAGAAAATCTTTGAAAGCGGGCATTGTGCATACTTGTTCTGATACCGAAGGAAGGTGGTCTAGGGCCCTACTTAAAATCGGGGGGCTGGAGGTGGATATTTTTTGCATATATGCCCCTAACACGGATAATCCAAAAATTTTTTATGCACTTGCCAAAGCGGTACATTTAAATTCTGGGAAGCCATTGATCATTGGCGGGGATTTTAATCAGACTATTGACCCACTGATTGATAGGCAACTGCCGCGGACCTCTAAACCAGCTAGAGGACATCAGGTGCTTGCCTCGTTGATTAGCGAGATGGCGCTTGTTGATGTTTGGAGGTTACATCATCCCTCTGATTTAGATTTTACGTATTTTCGCCCCCACATAAATCCAAGTCGAGAATAGATTTCTTTTTGGTATCCAAGGAACTGGTTCCCAACTTAGTGTCGACGGCTATACAACCAACACATGTCTCTGACCATGCGGCTATTTTGATGGTACTGCGAGATGATGGGGTAAGTGTAAATTCCACTGAATGGTTTTTTGATAGAACCCTGCTTGATAATCTGGATTTTAATATTGAAATCAAAGCGGCCATTGGGGAATACTTTCACATCAATTCACCGCAGGACACTACTAGATGGGCCTGGTGGGAGGGTTTTAAAGCAGCGATCCGGGCGGTAATCACCAGTTTTAGTATTCGTTTGGCGAGACAACGTTGGCAACAACTGTTGATTCTTGAGCAGCAAATTAAAGCTGGGGAGCGCTTGCTAACTCGGCGTGCAGATCCGTGCGTCTTGCTAAGGCTTCAGAGGCTTAGATTCCAGTTTAATATGATCTTATCCACTGACGCCTCCCGAAGCATTCGTGCGCAACAAGGTGTTTATTATCGGGAAGGGAACAGGGCGAGCAAGTTGTTAGCCAGTGCTTTAAAAGGTAAGAGGGAGGCTACAAGAGTGGCGGCCCTTCGAGATTCGTCTGGACAATCTCTGGTGATCCAAGACTATGCGATAGCTGAAATATTTAGAGCTTTCTATACTCAACTATATGAGTCAGAACGGGAATTCTCACAGGAGGCTTTTGAGCAGCTAGTTTCGGGAATACATCGACCGGTCTTAGGCGAGGATGTGAGAGAGGCGTTGGAGGGACCTTTGGGGGACAAAGAGATAGAGCAGGCAATCGCATCGTTAGCCACTGGTAAGGCGGCGGGGCCCGATGGTCTCCCCGCTGAATTTTTTAAATCATTTGCCAAAGAGCTTGTACCCCTTTTGCGTCAGTATTATCAGATGTTAGTGGAGGTCAGGCCGGAGGTTGGTGCCTTTACCTCGGCGAATGTAGTGGTCTTCGAAAAAGCAGGTCGCGATCCACAATCGGTAGCCAATTATCGGCCCATATCCCTGTTAAATGTCGATTATAAGATCTACGCGACCGCTTTAGCTGCCCGATTGTCTGGGGAAATGCCTTCGCTGATACATCCAGACCAGTGTGGTTTCACCATGGGAAGGTCCACTGCTGATAATGCTCGCTTATTATGTCATATTTTGGCGGGCTCTGAAAATATGGCTCAGCCCCTTGTTGGTCTCTCTTTAGACGCCGAGAAAGCCTTTGACCGGTTGGAGTGGCCCTTTTTATTTGCTACCCTCCGGTGGTTGGGCTTCGGGGATGGTTTTTTAAGGTTCTTAGAGGTGATGCATGCCCAACCTACTGCATGTATTTGTGTGAATGGCATTAAATCCCAGAAAGTTAAATTACATCGAGGTACTCGTCAAGGATGTCCTTTATCTCCTATGTTATTTAATCTAGCGCTAGAACCATTAGCCCTAATTATCCGACAATGCTCGGAGATTCGGGGGGCCTTGATTGCCGGAATAGAAGTTAAATTGTCGGCATATGCAGATGATCTCCTTTTATTCGTTTCTCCAGATTCGGTTCCCAAGATCTTGGAGCAAATTGACCGATATTCGCCTCTCTGGATATAAAATTAATTGGTCAAAATCAGTAGCATTCCCTTTGAATCATTGGCTCTTTAAAGAAGATATGAGCAATTTTCCGTTTGTCTGGGAGCCTATCATGGTAAAGTATTTGGGAGTTCATTATCGTTATCCGCTTGAGGAGACTCTTCGTTTCATTGCTGAGATGCTCATATCAATAGCCCGAGATTGGACTTCTAAATGGTCCCCCCTGGTGCTGTCTTGGTGGGGGCGACTCGAGACCATTAAAATGATGATTGTTCCGAAGATCAATTACATTTTGGAAATGTTACCCAGTTTATTACCAATGCAAACATATCGGATGGTAGAACGTGTATTGAGTCAGTTTGTTTGGCATAATAAAACTCCGCGAATCGCACTCTGGAAACTTAAGCTTTGTCGGGAAGATGGGGGCGTTCGTTTTCCAGATTTTCTTTCCTATCAGAGAGCATTTCTCCTGAAACAAGGGTCCAGATGGTTGGAAACTGGATCAGCTCATAGACCTGTCTGGTTAGATATTGAGGAGAAACTCCTCGCCCCTATCCCCTTGGGGTCTCTTCCAGGTATGCAGTTTCATGAGTGTGCACAATGCCCTAGTATGGTAAGAGATACGCTTGGGGCTTTTGGGGCCCTTATACAATCATGTGGTCCAGATCTCTGTCCGGTTTCCCGATTGCCGCTGTGGCATAATCCGCGCTTTAAAATTAAAAAAAAATCAGTAGCATGGAGTCAATGGTATTTAAGGGGTATTTGGACTGTTGATCAACTTATTACAGATACTCGATGGAAAGAATTTAGGGAATTACAGCAAGAATTTGGTCTTCCGACGAGGTTATATTTTCAGTGGGTACAGCTTCGGCACTGTCTAGGAAGCAGTAAGGTGGACCCGAGTAAAGGGGCTGGGGATAAAGGGGTGGTGGAATTGGTACAGGAGCTTACCCAAGTACCAGGTGTGGCCGCGCTTCTTTATAAGAAGTTAACGCAGGCTGTTCATCAGCAACCTAGTGACTGTCAGAGTGTCTGGGAACGGGATACTGGTATAAGATTGCCGCCGCAGGTGTGGAGGAAATTTTGGTGTAAGCAGGTCAGAGTATCTAGATCGGCCTCAGTCACTCAGACTCTTTACTTTTTTGCACACCGCTGTTTCTATACCCCGGTTAGAATGGCAAAATGGGATCACAGTGCTAGTGCTCTTTGCTGGAACTGTGGTGAGCAGCCTGGTACTTTGGCCCACATTATTTACGAATGCTCAACAGTTCAAGCATTCTGGGTGCAGGTCTGGGCGCAGATACAAACCATTCTAAATTTTCAGGAACCCCTTACTTGGCGGGTCATTGGTCTTAGATCAGCAGCGAGACTCCCTTCTTTGCAAAAAGAGGGGCATTTTCTCTTAGATTTCATGCTAGGACTTGAAATATATCTAATTGTCCGCCATTGGAAGTGTACAACTAATCTAAATATGCATGAATGGTGGAATTCAGTTTGTTTGTACAGCAAATATGAGCAGATGCCCCGGAGAGGTCTACTTTGGGCTAGTCTCCGTTGTTCGAAGTGGAAACTGTTAAATGACTTTATAAATATAGCCAAATGACTGTAGTGAATTCGGTGTATAATTTGCTTTCTTTTCTCTTTTCCCGTTATAATTATGACTGCATGCCCATTGGGAGATTGCCCTGTTATGTCTGGTAAATGATGATTGCTATTTGATGTCAAGTGCACGTGCCCTGGAGGAGTGGGGGAGGGGGGTATGGGGGTTTTGGGTTTGTGTTGTTCTGTAGATGTTAGTATATATATTTTGTTAATGTTTTGTTTGCAGATTATGAAAATGTAAATAAAGTTATAAAAAAAAAAAAGAAAGCTTCACAGTGTGCATCAGTGAGTATATATGTATTTATTATTTTTATCTCTCCTAATAGACAATTTGTTTATCACTCCTTAACAAAAGGTGTTCTGTGAGTTTACCCACTGCCCTGCGTTTTCTGTAGTTGTAACCGGGTAAGGCGGACTCGGCGCTCCAGCCCTGGCTAGGACACCCTCACCCCTTCCCCCCCAAGAAAAACACTCCGACACTTATTGGCATTCAACTGGTCGCAGCTTTATTAACCATAAACGTTACTCGTAAACATTATCCAAACAATCTGTCAACAACCAAACCGTCATCATACGGGTTCCGGCAGCGGGACGTACCCTTACCAGCCGTGTGAGTAGCAAAGTGAGTTCCCTTCCGCTTCCACCAGGAACCGTCCCCCAGGCAATATCCATCCCCCCCCCTCATCTGGCTTCGCCATATTATTAGCAAAAGCCCCGAGGGGTTCTCTGGGTCGGGGGTACCCCACCCCTGCCCTGCGTACTGCCAAAACTCCGGACACCTCCGGGATCCCGCCCCCCTTCCAGCTGCAACAACCCAATTCCACCCACCATAGGCCTGGGCGGGTGGGATGCCAGTCCTCTCGCACTGCTCCAAAGGACTGACGCCTCGCTGGCAAGCTCCCGGCTGACCTCCGCTCTCTCTCCTCCTGCCCTCTCTCATTGGCTCCCGCGCTCCAAACACTTGCGGGAGCCAATGAATTCAAAAGATGGCTTTCCACCACCTCCTTGGACCCCCCCCTTCCTCTGAACGAGGCCGGGGCCACGCACCACGCCGCCTACCCTGTTATCAGCGGCACGCAGGTACGTGGCCCTGCGGCCTTCCCGTAAATGGGTAAGGCGGACTCGGCGCTCCAGCCCCGGCTAGGACACCCTCACCCCTTCCCCCCAAGAACAACACTCCGACACTTATTGGCATTCAACTGGTCACAGCTTTATTAACCATAAACGTTACTCGTAAACATTATCCAAACAATCTGTCAACAACCAAACCGTCATCATACGGGTTCCGGCAGTGGGACGTACCCTCACCAGCCGTGTGAGTAGCAAAGTGAGTTCCCTCCCGCCATCCCCCAGGCAATATCCATCCTCCCCCTCATCCGGCTTCGCCATATTATTATCAAAAGCCCCAAGGGGTTCTCCGGGTCGGGGGTACCCCACCCCCGCCCTGCGTATTGCCAAAACTCTGGACCCCGGACACCTCCGGGATCCCGCCACAGGCTCAGGTACGCCCGTTCCTGAGCCCCCCCCCAAAAGCAAAGCTGCGACCAGCCACCCTGCCCGGCAACATATACTCCAAACCTCCTGCCAATCGGTCAGGAGTAGATCTGCCCCAACCGGGGACAAATGGACACCGTCTGGCTGATATAAGCCAGCACAATCCATGTCCACCCCAGGATGCAAAATCTGCCACCCCCTTTTCTCACCAAACTATCAGCCAACATGCCGATCGCTTGTAATCAACCCCCCGAGACCACCACCAATGCCCCAGTAAGCAGGCCTCGGAATTATATCTGACCAAAACAAGACAACATCTTCAAACATTAACAACCCTTGGCCCAAGTTGCTTTAGCCACTCTGATCAGCTGCTTAACCGTCCAAGCCCCCAAATCGTTGCCTCCGGGATATATCAACAGCCACTCTGTGGATCCCCGTACGCGCAGATGGGGCCGATGTTTTGCCCAATAGGCCGTGCCGCTGCCCGCTGACCCGCCCAGCGCATCAATGAATGGCCAATCATCCAGCAGCGACCAGCCTCCAGCACCCATCTAAAGGAAAAGAGACAGTTAAACCCCTTCCCCAAGCATCCCCTCAAATGCACGTACCCCCGGAATGCCTTAGAAAGCCCTCTGTCCATTCGCTGAATCTCCTGCGCATGCAGGCCCGCCGCTGCAGCATGAGGGGCTGCACCAACCTGAAATGAAGGGGGGCACAAAGTCGCTCAGTCCTAAGCCCAACTGGTGCAGCGTCAACCGCAGGACCACTGCTAATGGAAACCGCAGCAGACAGCGCAAATCCTCATGCAGAACAAGAAGCCCGCCCCCCCCCGTGTCCCCACCCGCAGGTAAGCCGCCATGTCAGCCACCGGACAAGTTGCGGAACAAGAAACAGCTTGCAATAGCACCCATGCACCCCTGCCCTTTTGATCTTTCTTGGACCATGCCAACCTTAAACGCAACTCTGTCGTGTACCCCCGCACATGATGCACTCGTAACGCCCCACCCCCTGCTGTATAGCTGGCCATCGCTACCAACTCCCCCCCCCAAAAAAAAACAAACCAACCCCGAAAAAGGCCACGCCAAACACTGCGTTAAACAGCGAGGCCTCAAAAACCGATGCTGCCACTATAGGCGACGCGTCGCACAGCATTCGGAGTATCTCATGTGTAATCGGCCGCCGCCAATCACCCTGCTGTGAGTTGCCCCTTTCCCAACCCAGCCTCAACCGGCAAGCCAGGAACCCCCAGCTGGACACCTCCCACCCCACTGCTCTGGAGAAGAAAGGCAAAGACCACCCAGTGCACCCGCACCTTGCAACGCACTGTTCTTGCAGCCCTCGCCGTCGCAATGTCCGAGCCCATGAGGTAGTCCGTGACAGTACCTTACTGCCCGCCCACTGGGCTGCCAAAATTCCAAGATGCTGTCACCGCCTCTGCGATAAGCCCACCGGTCGCCGGTGCAATGGATCTACGCAAGAGAATCATCATGCCTGCAGGCCAAGCAGCTAGACGTGCTCCGGGACCCACAGTCCCACGGCATCCGCCTCTGGTGCCAATCTCTGGAACAGGTCCCACTTGAAACGTGAAAGAGCCTCAGCAACCTGGTTAGCACCCCCCCGGTACCTGACGATTCTTCACCACCACATTCAACTTCAAACAGGCTAGCCGCACCGCCCTCACTAAAGCCGCCACTCGCAAGCAGCACGGAGCACATCTATTAAATTATGCTAACCACCGCTTCGTTGTCACACCACCACCGCACCTGGCGATTATGCAGCCTGTCCGGCCAAAACTCCAATACCACCAATACCGGAAAGAACTCTAGAAAGGTGATGCTATCGGTTAGCCCTGCCTCGCACCATACCAGCAGCCATGCCTCCACACACCAAGAACCCCTGAAATACACGCCCAGCCCCCCACCGCCTGCCGTGGCAGTACAGAGCTGCCTATCAAAGGTAGACCTTTCCTGCTCCCGCAAAACTGCTATGCCATTAAAACCCTTCAGGAACTCATCCCAAACCCCCAGATCAGCCCGCATAGACCTGTAGACCCGGATGTGATGATGCGGTTAAGTACGCCCGATGTAGCCGCTGTCAACCTGCACAGAAACACCCACCCCACAGGAATGACCCAATGCACAAAATTCAATGAGCCTACCAGCCTGCATCTCCCACAGGGTTACTTTAGATGCCCCCATCACATGCGCCACCCAACTCGCATCCGTGACACTTTTTCAGACGGCAAGCGTGCTACCGTGTCCACCGAATCCAGCTCCACCCCCCCAAAAAGGTGAGGCGTGTCGCGGGACCCGCCGTCTTACCCATTGCCAACGGGACGCCCCAATCCTGAGCCAAGCCCAGAAAGCCGTCCAAGAGCTCCTGACATAGCACTGACTGCGCACCACCAACGAACAAGAAATCGACCAACGAATGGACCACATTCACACCACCCACAGTCTCCCCAAGGACCCAGAGCATGAACGAACTAAAACCCCTCAAAGTATGAACAGGATACCGAGCAACCCATCAGCATGCACTTATCAAATAATAATGTCCTTCAAAACTGAAACCCAGTAACTGAAATGAAATGGGGTACACTAGCAACCAACAAAATGCGGATCCAATATCCACCTTAGCCATCAAACACCCTGTCCCACATCCCCGCACTAGCTAACTCGTTTGGCAAAAAACGCATACCACACCGCGCACAAATCCCACAGAATGTGATCATTAACCAACGCCCCTATAGGAAAGGACAGGTTATGGATCAGCCGGAACTTACCCGGTTCTTTCTTTGGAACGATGCCCAGCGGGGAAACCACCAAGTGCGCGAACGGTCGAACAGGACAAAAGGGGGGGCCGGCCACCCCGCCCAATTCCAGCTCAGCAGCTATCTGGTCCCTAACAAAATGACCAAAACGCCTCACTGACGCGACACTTCGTGCCATAGCCGAACCCCTTCTACCCACCACCGGCATGAGAAACATCTCCTGAAACCCTTCTTCGAACAGCCGCTCATCTCCCCGCCTTTTATAAACCCTCAACCAAGGCCTGAGTGCCTCAAGCCGAATCGGCGTTGAAGCCCGGCCCATCAACTTGCCACAGCTAGGCAGCAGGCGAGGGGGCCCATGGGGCCCCTTTGATGGCATATTTGACCGCCGAATGCCCCCCTCCGCAGCCCGAACAACTATGTCCGAACTTGCTATCCAGAAATGGGGGGGGGGGATGGGAACTTATGGAAGTGCCAACAAACGCCTCCGGCCCCACCGCCACTTTCTCCCTGTGTCACAGGAGTGCTTCCCCCACGCAACGGCCACCCCACAACCCACTGTCGACCAACCCCCCCTTGTTAGCCACCTCCCCCCTTGCACCCCCTCTAGCCGACAGCTGCATTAACCATCAGTTGATGTCCTTGGTTCCCCAAGACAAAACCCATTCTCCGCCTTATTATCCCAACACCTCCCATCGCAGGTGAACCATGCCCAACCCATAAGTCTGCGCCGCCTCCAAAATCAAGTCTGCATAAGCCAGCGACATCCCATATTGCCCTGGGTTACGCAGCCCCCAAACGCTAGCCAGCTGCAAGAAGGCTCTCGTCCACTTAATGACGTTGCGCGAAGCCTTCCAAACCCTCCCATCCTTCTCATCCTCCCGCCATTCCCGGTTACTATCACCAGACCGCTTCCTACCCTCAATCAGCCTAACAGATCAATATATCACCTCTTTCGGATCTCCCGCCTCAGCTTTCGCGGCACAACCCCCAGACTCCAAAGAAGATGCGAGCGAAGCAGCCACTCCGCCTGACAGAGCTGCTGCCCCCCCCCTCCACACCAGCTGCTCAATCCCTGGCCCCAGAACTCGAAGAAAAATGACGAAACATCCTCAGACAACGACGGAGAAGACCCCGACCGATGACGACGCTTAAGGGAATGCCGCCGCCTTCCATCACCTTACCCCTCGCCCCTGCTGCGGCCTCTCCCTCGGGATCCTGGTCCCCTTGTCCTATTTGCAACTCACCAGCAGGCATTGTTCGGAGCCGCGCAACTCCAACGGGGCCTTCCGGAGGCAGGCAGCCCGCCATCCGGACGCTGCATCTCTTCCTGCGTCCCCCTTGTCTCTTCAGCCTGAACACCTCGCGGCACCTTACCTCGAACCGTCTCGACTCCAAACTGCTCCGCACTCCTCACCGCACCAGCAGGCACCTGCAAAGACAAAGAGGAAAGAACGGAGGGGGACCTGCCATGCCCCACGACAGCCGCCAGGCCCCCAGCCACCTGGCCCTGGAGGAGCCCTGCCCCCCTCCCCGCCAATGCTCCCGAGCCGCATACCTGCCCGACCGCCCGCCCCTCTGACCCAAGTGGGGTCGGTCCAGCCCCCACCAGTCCTCCATCCACCCTCCCCCCTCTACCAGCCCCCCACACCCCGTCACCCTACGCAACCCACCTGCACCCTGACTCAACCCTTCGCCCCCGGAGGCCCCCCCTTTACCCCGGGACAGTATCCGCCCCAGCTCGGGGTCCCCCCTCCTGAGCCTCGAAGGCCTGGCCCACCCCCCACCCCTGGCCCCTTTTGCCTTACCCCGAATTCCCCCTCTTGCACCAACGCACCACTCCCCCCCCCGGATTGCCCGCCTCTAGCAGCAGCCACCCGTCCATCGGTCCCCTACCCCCCCTCACCCCCTACCCCCCCGCGCTGGCATGCTCCCCACCCCCTGACAACCAAAACACCAACAAAACCCCAGCTCAAGCTTCAAACCCTCCCCCCTCCGGAGCCTCAATTTGCTTTACTTTACCCTCTTCTTCTTCTTTTTTTTTTTTAATTCAACCCCCCCCTTCCTCTTCGTCCTAAAATGAACTCCAGCCGTACCGAGTATTTAAGTATTCATTTTGATGAGCCGCCCCCATGCCGCCAGCAAAAGACGCACCCAGCCCTGCTGCATACTCGCCTGGTCCCTGCTGCCGAAAAGAACTCCTCGTGCAGCACTCCGCACCGTGCTTTAATCCAGCAGCCGCTCCTCCGACGGGCTGAAGAAGAGCACTAGTCCCAAGGCCACAAAAAACGCCGCCGCAACTGCCCGGAGCTCTGCGAAGATGCCAGTCCTCTTGCACTGCTCCAAAGGACTGATGCCTCGCCGGCAAGCTCCCGGCTGACCTCCGCTCTCTCTCCTCCTGCCCTCTCTCATTGGCTCCCGCGCTCCAAACACTTGCGGGAGCCAATGAATTCAAAAGATGGCTTTCCACCGTCTCCTTGGACCCCCCCTCCTCTGAACGAGGCCGGGGCCATGCACCACGCTGCCCACCCGGTTATCAGCAGCACGCAGGTACGTGGCCCCGCGGCCTTCCCGTTACATTTAATATTTGATGATTTGTTTTTTACCTGTCCACTATGTGGTTTTATTGTTTGGTTTATGGATCTTTTAATGGGTGTTGATCAATACATGTTTTCATTTATGAGCCTTTATTATTGTTGTTTTAATTAATCTCATCCAGCCTTTTAGATTTATTTATTTTATGTTTTATTGTTATTTATTATTCTATTTCTGTATTTTTTAAGTGTACTTTTATTATTTTATTTTATAAGCTGCATACCCCCTGAGGAAGGCTATGCCGAAACGCATCGGGGACTAATCAATAAAGCACCTGTGACCTTCATACGTCAGCATTGTCAATAGCAATAAAGTAAATTATACAGACTAGATAAGCCCATATGGTCTTTATTTACCATCATAGTCTATGCTTCTTTGGATCACCTTTTTACTGTTTTGTCTTTTTACAGTCAAACATGAATCTAAAATGCTGAAGAGATTTAATTTGCCTCATTGCTTTCCCTTGTGCATTACCATTAAAGTGTCAAGAATGTGCTTTCATGAAGTGTGACCAAAAGCCATTAAAGTGCTATTTGCACGAGAATGACTGATAGGCGTACAAAGAAAACTTCCAGTAAGGGTTTTCCCTGTAACCCAACCTAAGTGAGGACATGGACTCTGGCCCCTCCATAAATGTCAGGCCAGAGCAACACCTTGTAATGGTGATCAGTTTCAACCAATCTGAAAAATGCCAGGGACTGAAAAATATTGAATCAGCATTATTAAATTTTTTATTACATTGAAAACTGAAAAAAGTTAAATTTTTAAAATGTCGAAACCAATAGCAATGAGAGGTACAAAACGTAAGAGAACGGCCGGAGCTTTTAAGTCTGAATGGCTTGAAGAAATTGTTGAAACAGAGACACTGAAATCTCGGGATAAAACGTGCATTCAACTGCATGAAATATTCACTTACAAAGAGGATGACGGAGTAGTCTGTTTATACTGCCGAGATGCATAAACCATCGGAGAGTTTTCGAATCGCAAATTTTGGGATGATATGTGGAAACTGGACTTTTTGAAACGACATCTGTCTAGTAAGACTCATACTGAAAGTGTTAAGAAACTTAGAGCTAAAAATCCAAATTTAAGAGGAGGATTATTTAACTTGTTGCTTGAGAGCACCGCTGAAAAAGAGAAAAGGCAAATTAGTAATGAAAGGAACCATTCTACATCAGAAGAAATTAAAATTCTAATTGATAGTGTTATGCTGTCTGTTCGGATGAATATTTCCATTGTGATGGCGAGAGTGTAGCTGAGTATATGGATTTAGAAGAAAAACAGTCATTTACCTTTAAGGAGAGAGATAGGCAGGGAAGCAGTAGCTCTCAAACTGCAGGCAGAGAAAAAAAAACACACGTAGTTGCTGAGTGCAGACCACGCCCAAGCTCTGCTAATCCAGAGGCAAGCTTGGAAGTTAATAGGAAACATCCAGAGGCAAGCTTGGAAGTTAATAGGAAACACCTGGGGGAAGGGCAGTGCACGGGAGTTCAGGCACATTCTTATAAACCCCAGGGAACAGAAGGAAAAGGGAGCACCAGGGAAACAGAAGGAAAGACCACCAGGGAGACGGAAGGAAAGAGATTCACCACAGACAGCACCAGAGAGGATTCCAGAGGAAGGCAGCATACTGGGAAGGAAGCTGTGAGAGAGAGTCACATGAGAGGCCTAACCAGGGAGAACGCTGGAGAATGCAGTGGGGTTCTCAGAAGTGAAAGCCACGACCCAGAAGGAAGCCAGTACTGCAAGGGAACTGCATTTGCTGTGCCTGGGAGGAGTGCTGACGAGGGGCAAGATACAGTAGCAGCAGTTTATGAACCTGCTGGAAAACTGCCAGCTCCAAAAAGGTGTGTGAATAAACCTGTAGCCAAAAGTAACGAGCCAGTTAGAGGCATTGTGTCATTTACTGAAGGGAAAGAATCTCCACGTGCCTGCTGAAAATCTGTGCATAAGGAAAAGTCTCACTGGAGAAAAGTGTTAGAGCTTTTAGAAGATATCAAGCCTGAGCTTTTGCAGGGTGACTTGAAATCAGAGTTACCAGACTCAAGTTATGAGGAGATGCAGACAGATCATTATGAATCTGACAAGGAGTCTGAAGATTCATTAATGGACTGTTCTCTTTGTCAGAAGGCAAAATAAGAGTTCCTGATTTGAAAGGAGAACGTCTTAAAAATCTAAAATGTCCTACGAAGCAGAGAGAAAACAGGGATAATGTTGCTTAGCAAGAGTTTTGCTAAGAATCCTGTTTTATCTGAAGAAAAGAACATTTTCTTTTGGAGTTTTGTGAAAAGAATGAAAAGCTTTATTTTGAATGCTGAAAGTTTTGGAAAAACAGCTACCTGTGCTTGAAAGCTGATTGAAGCAGTTATAGTGCTTTGTTTTGTAAAAAGGTCTTTTGGAATCTTGTTTGGAGAAAAATCCTATTTTTGTTATGTGTTGAGCCTTTAAATGCTCTTTAGAAAAAGGAAATAAAAATTCCAGTGTTTGCCTTGAAAACATTATTGTCTTGAAACCACACAATTACAATGCCCAGAAACCTCGGCCCTGGGAAGAGTCCAACCCTTCTTTATTTAAAGGACAATACAAAGGCAGGTCTGTGCCTATAGGCGGTCGCCTGGCCACGGGTCGCGACACCATGCTCTCTGTTCAAGATATTAATGAACACATGTCCAAGTACATAACAATACCTGAAAGCTGGAGAAGCAAAAACTATTCATTTGAATTTCTTGAAATTATAAACAAGATAAGCTCATAGCAGATGTTGCATCAGCAGCGTATCATACATTAACTATTGATGAAAGCACAGACATTTCTGTCAACAAATACTTAATACTTATCGGCCAGTAAATTCATGTCTGTATAAAACTTCATTTGGTGGGATGCTACAGTTGGAAGCGTGTGATGCTGCATCAATAGTCAGTGCACTCCAGGAATTCTATGGAAATACAAGCTTGACCTTAATAAAATGGTCATGTTTACTTCGGATGGTGCCTCTGTCATGTCAGGCAGAATAAATGATGTTGCTGCGTAGCTTAAAAAAAAAACGTTTCACATTTAGTGCAGCAGCATTGTGTTGCCCATCGAGAAGATTTGCGGATCTCTGAATCATGGAAGGAAGTAAAGTTGATGAAAGAAGTTGAAACTTTCATGAGAACTGTTTACACAACCTTTTGTCGATCTTCTACTAAAAGGTCACAATTTAAAGAATTAGCTGATGCTTCTGAATGCAAGTCAATTGCTTTTAGACCTCTGAACAAAGTGTGGTGATTATCTAGACATTTTGCTCTTCAAGCAATTATTCAAAATTATGATCCATTATTAAAATACTTTGAAGAAGAGAAGGATAATGATGCCATTGCAAAGTACTATTATAAAAAGCTAAACAGCCATCAATTCCATATAACACTGCAAATTTTGAATGATGTTTTATCTGAACTAGCTTCATTAACAATGGCATTTCAAAAACGTGGGCTAACACCACTGGAAGCATATCATCTTGCACAGGGTAAGCTGAACAAAATCCGAATGCAATACTTGGGTGACACAGTAAAATGGAGTGATAATGTTAAAAATCTTCTCGACAAGATACTTGGAGACGTTTCCGTGGATACTGGTTCCACACTTATTTTCATTAATATGCTGTGTCTGCATTTAGGGGAAAGATTTCCTGAAAATGAAATTGAGGAATGGTCTGCTTTTGACTTGACAGCAATAGCACAGTGTGATTATGAATTTGGAATTGAAAACATCCGATCACTCTGCTTAAAGTACAAACAATTTCTTATGGAGGAACATATTGATATTCAGCAGTACAATGACTTCAAGTTCTTAGTCAAAAGCAAACTGATAAAACAGTTTTCCAGATATGGTGACTTTGGCATTTCAGTATGCTCACTTTGCACATTTAGCGAAATTGATGGATATTGGTGGAACATTTTTGGCTTCTAGTGCAGATTGTGAGTGTGGTTTCAGCTTGATGAACAGTTTAAAAACCAAAATAAGGAATCGCTTACAATTAGAACATTTGGAAATGCTGATGCATGTTAAGAGTCATCTTCAAGATGGCGGATCGGTAGACCTTGATAAAATTTATTCAGACTGGTTAAATTTGAAAGATCAAAGAGAAAATATTTGAGAATGAACTGTTAATAGTAAGCTCATTCTCTTCTTCCATACATAAATTATTTACATGAAATAACAATGACTTTCAATAAAAATTAACTGAAATAATACCGCATTTGTAATTGTAATTACTAGAAATTTTCCGCTTCATTTAGTAGTCATCTATTTTCATTTACTTTGATTAAAATCAATATGGTGTACATACTGTATTCTGATGTGTAGTCAAATTTTAAAGTATATAACTCCGAGTGTCGTTATGTGGCGCACAAAAATTTAACCTTCCTTAAAAAGCTGCACAGTTGATATTTTATGTGCACACAGCCTACAGAAAATTAGAGGGAACATTGACCCCAGTCACACCTCCATCATAACTTGGACATCCTCAAGCTGAGGATGTCTATAGAACTGACTTCTAAAATGGCTTTGGTGGCATCTCTGTGATTTGGACATCTGTGTGTCCCTTTTCAGATGTCCAACTCACAAATAAGGCTTCTAAAATACTGCTTATTGCATTATTTGATGTGCTACTATTGTTGTTTCTTGTTTTGCTTCTTTTGATATTTTAATTCCCCTTGGACAAGCAGGAGTGAAATCCTCACGTATGAGTGACATCATTGACAGAGACCCATGTGGAAATGCTCCCCAGCTTTTATTGAAAGCTTCTGAGAGGCTCCACCGTGCCTGCGAGCTAGTCTTCCCACTTGCCGTGGTGACATCTTCTCCAGTCTTCATTTTCCACAGAGGCTCATAGACATGAATCAGTCATCTGCCAGTAAACGTTCATTTTTTCCCTTTTTGGGTCTCTTTTTTGCTTATATTTTACTTTCCTGTCTACTGTCAGTAGCATCAGGTTTGTCGACTGTGATTCCGTCTCAGTTCTGGTGCTTTCTTTGGTACTTTTATTTTCTCATTTGGCTTTTCATGCAGCCCGGCTGGGCCTCTTGTCACAATTGAACTGTTTGATTTTGCCATGGCTATCTTCCCAGAAATGTCCCAAAAAATGGCCAGCGGGTTCAAGAAATGCACCAAATATGCCCGGACCATCTCGGTCACCAGCTAGCACAATTAGTGCCTCCAGTGTCTGGGTCCCAATCACAAGCCCTCTTCTTGCAATATATGCTAGCAGATGACAAAGAGAGGCCTGAAGGGTCAACAGAAGCAGATAGAATCCATCTTTGGCCAGGGGTCTGGATTCAACATCTTCAGCACTGGCATCGGTATCAATGGCTCCCCTTAGTTCTGCGAAAGGTGCATCAATATCAAGAGGTTCCTGGGCTTACTCAGAGCTGAGGGCCCGTAGTGCCCTGGAGCATTGGTCTCCATATGGAATCGAAGACCATCTCAACCTCATCGGCTTCAAAGGGGGACCCATCCATACCACAGGCGAAGCCTTATGTGCAACAGCATCAGAGCCCTTCCTGATGCAATGTCAAGAGTAATGGCCATGAATGGCCTGCCAAGGTACCCTGGAGAGAAGAATTGATCCCCATAGTCTTGGAAGGGCACTGATCATCTCCCAATGGAGGCCACATCGAAACCTCTATGAAGATGCTGAAGACATTGGTCAAAGCTGCTCAGGCCCCAAGGCTTGTGGATCTGGCAGCAATGGAGGAATGCCTTCAGGCGCTCAAGACCATGGTGTAGCCGATCCTCGAAACACATGGCCTGCCTGCAGAGGTATTGACATCAGGGCATATAAGAGATCTAATGCCAGTTCCTGGTGGGGCCATCTCTCTCTTGAGCGTATTGGGCTCTAATGTCCTGATGAATTCCTGAAAGCACTCAATGCATCCTGTTGATGCTCCTACTCCCCTCGAGGCTGGAGGGAGCTCTGGGCTCTCAGAGGCACTTTGACTTCCTCTCGGTGTCTGACTCTGATAGCTGGGAACCTGTCAGAGACTAAGTCCCTTGAGCTTGCCTCAGACCCCTCCCTTCAGAAAGAACAGTGGAAGTCTCCTCCAGAGCACATATTCTTCTAGGACTCCATGAGGGATATGCAAAGACCATCCCATTTTCCCTGGAGACAGAGGATGAACCCAGGGAGGAGGAGTTGGAGATTCTCAAGCACTCCTCAGCTGCTAAGGAAGCAGTGCCAGTGCAGGTGAACTGAACCCTACAAAGCTGCAAATGAGGATGTAGGAGAACCCCCTCACTGTGCCTTCTGTCAGTAAAAGATTGAATTTGAGGCAAAGGGCTCAGAAAACCCTGAGCTTTGAGAAGCCTCAGCTTCCACACTACTTCTTAGTGGTTGAGTCTGCCCTTAAGAGGCTTAGGAGCACCAAGACTTGTTCCTCGACACCCCTGAGAAAGGAGGCTAAGAAACTGGACTCTCTCAGCAGGAGGTGCTTCCAGAGCTCCATGCTTACAGCTAGAGTCCTCTCTTTCCAGCTGTACATGAGCATGTTCCTGAAGGACATCATGCATGATCTCACCAACTTGTGCCTTCTTCCCTCTGGAGAAGCTGCAGCATGGCAAAGACTGCCTCTGAAATGGTCTCTAGAGTGGTAGCTGTGAGTATTGAAGCGCACTGTCTTTCCTGGCTTCAGTTTTCCAATCTGGAGCAGTCAGTGCAGAATAAGCTGGTGGATGTGCCATGTTGATGAAACAAGCTCAGCTACTCAGTGGAAGCTGGCCATCTCTGGGACCAGGAGGCAGTCACTGTACCCCTTGTCCAGTCCCTGCATTGGTGGTTGGATCCTCAGAATCTGCTCAGGGACCTCCCTTTTCAGCAGGCGCCACCACAGAAGATATTGATTATGGACACCTCCAAGCTGGGTTGGGGGCACGCATCTGGATGGATTTCACACTCAGAGCATCTGGTCCAAACAGGACAGCCTGTATCAGATCAATGTCTTGAAGCTAAAAGCCACAGCGATGCCCTCAGGGATTTCCAGGATCGCCTGCCAACCAGATTGCTCTGATTCAGATTGGCAATGAGGTCATGATGTACTACATAAAAAAGCAAGACGGCATGGGGACTTACTTCTGTGTTGGGAGGCAGTCCAATTGTAGAGGTTGGCCATCACTATGAAGTTAAGGGCCACGTATCTTCCAGGTGAAAAGGTGACGGCAGACTAGCTGAGCTATGTCCCCCAGCCACATGAGTGGACTCTGTACAGGGCTGTTGCAGCCCAGATCTTTTAGAAGTGGGGTATTCCCTCAATAGATCTGTTCACCACTCAGCACAATGCCCAAGTGGATCAGTTCTGCTCCAGGGTCACTTCATGCAGCAGGCTGGATCTAGATGCTTTCCTACTGCACTGGGGAGGGCCTGCTATATGCATATCCTCCCATACCTCTCATATCGAAGACCCTGCTGAAGCTCCAGAGAGACAGGAGGTCATTGATCCTCATTGCTACTTCTTGGCCCAGGCAGCTGTACTTTTCCCTTCTGCTTCAACTCTACCAGTGGGAGCCTTTGCAATTGAGCTCTGCCCTGGGCCTTATCTCGCAGGAGGACAGGAGAATGCTGCATCCCAACATCAATTCCTTGGCTCTCACTGCATGGATATTGAGAGGCTAGTCCTGTCAGAGCTTCACTTGCCAGATGGCATAACAGATGTTCTGTTGGCCATAGGAGGACCTCTTCAAATGGAAGAGATTTGCTTCCTGGTGTGCAGAACGGGCACTGGATCTCTTTAATTGTTCTGTTGACGGGCTTCTCCAAGTACCTCCTACACCTCTGGGAATTGGGTTTCAAGCCTAACTGTCAGGGTCCACTTTAGTGCGATTGGGGCCTACCATCGTGGTTTGGAGAGAAAGTCCATATCAACTCAGCCTTTGGTAGTTTGTTTCAGGCAAGGCTTTCTCCTCTCAAGACCTTTCTTCAAGCCTGCGGTGGTGACTTGAGATCTCAATGTGATTCTGGCACAGTTCATATTGACTCCTTTTGAACTGCTTGACTCCTGCCCTTTGAAGTTCTTGACCTGGAAGGTCTTATTCCTGGTGGCAGTTACTTCGGCACGCCGAATCAGTGAGCTCCAGGTTCTGGTGACTCATCCACCATATACCAGGTTCCATCATAATAGAGTGGTCCTGTGCACTCATCCTTGATTCCTCCCAAAGGTGGTATTGGCTTTCCATCTTGATCAGTCAGTCATATTGCTGAATTTCTTTCCACGGCCTCATGCCCATAGAGGGGAAGCGGTGTTGCATACATTGGACTGCAAGTGAGCATTGGCCTTCCACCTAGGGCAGACGAAGGCCCACTAAAAGTCCATCCAGTTGTTTGTCTCTTTTGACCCTAGCAAGCTAGAAGCTTCTGTTTCCAAACATACTCTTTCAATTTGGCTGGCAGACGACATCTCCTTCGCTTATGCCCAGGCTGGCCTGAGCCTTGATGGTCATACCACAGCTCACGTCAGAGCCATGGCTGCGTTGGTGACCAACTTGCGTTCTGTCTCCATGGAAGAGATCTGCAAAGCTGCAATGTGGTCTTCTGTCCACACGTTCACATCTCACTACTGTCTGAATGTGAATTCCTGACATGAAAGCAACTTCAGCCAATCTGTACTCCGGCATTAGTTTGGGGATGAGAATACAACTTCATCCCTCCCAGGGGTGTACTGTCTGTCCAGGCTACAAAAAAACCAAAAAAAAAACCCACAACCACATACCACAGGGGACTAGCAGTGCTGTACATAGCTGATTCTCCATTCTTTGTTCTCTTTGCCCCTGTTGGGCTTTTCAGCCTCCTCAATTTTCAGTAGCCTGTAGCTCAGAAGTCCCATATGTGAGGATATTCATTACTGCTTGTCCACAGAGAAAAGATATTTACTCACCTGTAGCAGGTATTCTCTGTGGACAGAAGGAATAAGTCCTCATAACCTTCCCATCTCCCAGAGGAGCTGTCTTCTTCTACAGCTTTGTCATCATACTGGAGATGGCACCCCAACATGTGCGAAAAGAGCCATGAATGCTCAGTGGAGCCTCCCAAAAGCTTCCAATAGAAGCTAGGGAGTGCTCTTACGTGGGGCTTTGTGGGTCACGTCACCCATATGTGAGAAGTTATTCTTGCTGTCCATGGAGAACACCTGATACAGGTGAGTAACTATCTTTTACTGCATTAAGCCTTGGGAAAAACAGCTTTTAAATATCTCATAAACTGAACTCAAATATTATAATGGAAGATTCAAGCATTACCAGATTAATTTGTAGTCAAACATGCTATTACTCTAGTAGTGTCATCCAATATTTCAATAATTTAATTAAAATAATTTGTATATGCAGAGAGATAGAAAGTTAATAGGTGATGGCATAAGGATTTTATTTAGCAAATATTGTCAAGAAGGAGCTATAATCTTCTACAAATCTTTGCTTTTTTTAGTTGACTAATTAAGCCAACTAAAAATATTCATCATTTGGAAAGAGGATAAAAACAACATTTTTCAGCTGTTATGTGAAAGCGTTCATATCAATGCAAGATACTCTGGAGCCTCTTTAGTAACCTGTGTTACTGTTTTTAAACAAACGTGTGTTTAACATCCAAAATTAATATCTTAGGTTTAAAACCTTTGCATTAATTGTTAGATGCATTTCCCAGCAATTACCCATTCAGTTAACACAGATTGTGTTAAAGGAAGTTATCACAAGGCAGTCAGCTAAGGTGTGAACCATAAACCATATCTGCTGTTTTAACAGTTACCACGCAGGTACAGCACTACATTACCTCCATGCTACCTTACACATTAGAGGGTTGGTTTTTTTAATCTCTATTCGTGTTTTGGACTTCTTTGGGAACATTTTAGAAGCCAGGTCTGTGAACATCCAAGTCTGAACTGAGGGGGGAGGGGGGAGGAGAAATGGCCACGGAATTGCTAAGAACCTGGATGTCACTGCTTGAGCTCAGAAATGCCCTGGATGTCCAGAGTTGTGTAGAGAAGATGGCACCTCACACCCCCAGTACTATGCACAATCACAGTGATAGCAACAGTGGGATTTGAAGCCTGGATTCCCTGGTCTTAGCCTACTACTCTAACCATTAGGCTATACCTAGACATCCGCAGTCTGGAATACTAGTCCAGAGATGTCTATGTAGATGCCCCCACAGATGCCCATGTCAGGCATGTCCACATTTGTGAAATTGTGCCTGAATTTGGACGTGCCTGCTTAATTCTCATACATTCTGGCTTGGACGTCATTTGTAAAATGCCACTTTAGGTGTTTAACACAGAAATTACCTCACGCTAACCATTAAGGTGCCAGGTTTAATAATAATGCAGCATCAGTGTTAACTATTAATGCACGCTAAATGGTACATTACCAGCTAATGCAACTGGGTAAGCAGAGCCCCCAGCTACTTCCTTGCATTGCATATCAAAACAGTACACTAACCTTTTTAGAAAAGAAGAAATTCCAAAAAGTTATTTCAACTGTGTATGCATGTGTCTAATGGCTATTACTTGTACAGACTGAAGAATTTGAGGAAGTTGATTTTCAAGATGTTAGTTGTTATAGTGTTTTTGTATAGGAAGATATAATGGATCTGGCTATCAGCTTGTGCACTGACTACTCAAGTTAAATGCCAGCAATGATGTCTACCTTAATAGCTATATTCAGGCCTGGCATACATACGAGATAGCAATATCTAATATATAGCTAGTAGAGCTAACATGTCAGCTTCATGCATTTAGTTTAAGCCTGCTATTTGACAAGCCTAAACTAAATGTAGAACTTATTCAGATAGTTACTGAATAATGCCGTTATCTAGATAATTTTTCCACCTACCTTTGTCACACCTCTAACCTAGCACCCTGTTTATAAAGAATCTATCAGGCTACTGAGTGATCAAAATAGCTTGATACTATCCATATAACATTTAAAAACATATGAAGAGGGCCATTCTGCATTTACCGGCTACCTACAAATGCATAATTACTACTACTATTAAACATTTATAAAGCGCTACAAGGCATACACAGCGATGTACAAACACAGAGACAGTCCCTATTCATCAGAGCTTTCAATCTAATCAAGATAGACAAGACAAAAGACAGGAATAAGGATGAATTTTAAACTGCCCTTTTGTAATGAAGGGCAATATATAAAGTTTCCCAATAAAGAAAAAGATAAGGAGACACAAGTTAACAAGGGATCAGGATCCAAAAACAGCCTCAAAGAGGTGAGCCTTTAGCATAGATTTGAAAAGGGGCAGAGATGAAGCCTGATGTACAGACTCAGGAAGTTTGTTCCAGGCACAAGAAGCAGCAAGGTGAAAGGACCAAAGTCTGAAGTTGGCAGTGGAAGAAAAGGGCAAAGAAAAGAGCAAGCCAGTAGAAGAGCAGAGTTCACGAGAAAGGGTGTACAGGAGAGGAGAGAGGAAAGGTAGTGAGGAGCACAAGAATGAATGCATTTAAAGGTCAGAAGGAGGAGTTTGAATTGGATACAGAACTGGAAGAGAAGTCAATGAAGTGACTTGAGAAGAGAGGCTAAAGGAGTATATCAAGGCTGGAGAAAGATTAGTCGCACAACAGAGTTCTGAATAGATTGAAAGGGAGAGAGATGACTCAGAGGGAGACCAGCAAGAAGGAGGTTGCAATTGTCGAGACAGGAAGTAATTAGAGAGTTGACAAGTATTTTAGTAGTGTGTTCAGAGAGGAAGGGGAGAATTTTGTTAATGTTATAGAGAAAGAAATGACAGATTTTAGCTATCTGTTGGATATGTGAAGAGAAGGAAAGGGAGGAGTCAAGAATGACACCAAAGTTACGGGCTGAGGAAACAGGAAGTAGAAGGGTGTTATCAAGTGAGATAGAGAAAGAAGGAAGGGAAGAGGAAGGTTTAGGGGGGAAAATAAGAAGTTTGGTTTTGTCCATGTTTGTTTTCAAACGGCAGTGAGACATCTAGGTGGCGATGTTAGAAACAAAGGCAGAGATATGGCACAGGAGTGTCGGAGAAATGTCAGATATAATTGCCTTTGAATACCTGGCTTGATTTGTACAAAATAGAAAGATGTCTTAACCTTAGGAGTACCAACGGGATCAAAAGTGACCGCACTGCAAGTTTCACAATGCGTATCTCGGAAACTAGTTGTTCAAGAATACAATTTTTTTATGACTTTTCACATGTCAATATTCTCTTTATATTGCACCATGAGAGGAATAATTTTCATCCGCTAGGTGACGCTAGTGATGAATTGTAGCACAGAGTACCAGTGGGGTAATTTTTGACCCCAGTTGCTTACGTCTGGTTTGGATCGTGATACAATTTGCAGTTTTGTGAATTTTTTGATCTGACAAAGGTATTTATCATTAATTATGTATCATTTATTTTTTGTACTCTTATTTTATGAAAATTACACATTTTCTTTAATTAATATCATACATTCTCTCATTATTTCCGATGAAATCTAAAGGCTTTCAGCTCGTTCATCATGATTATTGTACACCTATATTAAAACTGCTTTGCGTTTTATTCAACTTTATCTTTGTTTATTTATTTTAGGTTATTGTTTATGATGTCAAAATGAAAGTATTCAGCTGCCCAAGTAAGAGAAATATTGCAACGAGATGCTGACAGTGACAGCTCTGAGTCGTCTGATGATGCAGCATATTCAGCAAGCGAAGAAGCATATCAGCCAAGTTTGGGCGATAAATCTGATGATGACAGTCATGATTCAGATGGCGACAGCAGTTGGTCGCCAAGTGAATGTGAGATTGATGTTGAGCCGGTAACATCGCCTGCAGCAAAGAGTCAAGTTACAGTTCGAGGTAAAGGTCGAGGCTGTGCTGGACGGGGAGGAAGGCAGGAGTCCTCGGTGTCAGTATCACCTGTGAGGAATCTTAGTTGTGGTCATAGAGGAGCTAAGAGATCATCAACTATAAGCACAAATGTTGCCATTGAAGCCTATGTATCTAAGGATACCACATCATGGAACAGGAAACCTATAAAGCAAGCTGCTGGAAGATACGCCAGAGCTAATGTCATGCCCGTACAACAAGGTCCTACAAGGTATGCTGTACGAAATGTTGATGGCCCTCTCGCAGCATTCCACTTGTTCATGAGGAAGAAATTATTGAATGAAATCATGATGTGGACAAGCAAAGAAGGAAGACACATTTATGATGACACCTGGAAAGATTTGACAGATGGAGAATTTCAACGTTTTCTTGGACTTCTGATCCTCTCAGGCGTGTACAAGTCACAAAATGAATCCATAGTTCAGTTGTGGAACCCTGAAGATGGTTGTTCTGTTTTCGGCAAAAATATGGCCCATAACCATTTTCAGCAAATTTCTTGTGCTCTCAGATTTGATGATGCAACCAACAGACGTGAACAACGAGGCATGGAAAAGCTTGCTCCAATCAGACACGTTTTTGATACCTGGGAAGCAACTCTAAGTGACGCCTTTGTTCCTGGTGAAAATGTTACTGTGGATGAGCAACTGCTTACATTTCGTGGCCGTGTTCCGTTCAGACAATATATTCCCAGCAAACCTGGGAAATATGGCATAAAGCTACAGATGTTGTGTGACAGTGCAACGTCATATGTTCTGCGTCTTCAAGTATCTACAGGAAGGGAACTCGGACAAAACAGGGAACAGAATCAGGGTGAAAGGGTTGTGCTGAAACTCACTGAAGGATTGACGTGATCTGGCAGAAATGTTACTGTTGACAATTTCTTCTGAAATTTATCCCTGTCACGGAAATTGCTAGAAAAACAAATTACACTTTTAGGGACAATTCAAAAAAACAGAAAAGAATTACCTCCAGAATTTGTAACAGCAAAGGGCCAAGAGGTATTCACTTCACTGTTTGCCTTTTGCGATGACGCCACTCTGGTTTCCTATTGCCCGAAGGAAAAGTGGTGGTTCTTCTGAGCAGTTTGCATGATCAAGAAGAAGTAGATAACACATGTCCAGACAAAAAAATCACTCATAATCTTGGACTATAATTCTAGTAAAGGTGGAGTAGATACGGCAGATCAAATGTTGTGCACGTATACCACAAAACGAATGACAAGACGCTGGCCAGTGACAATCTTCTACAACATGTTGGACATCAATGCTTTGAACGCCTTCAATGTTTGGATGTCACTAGATCCAGAATGGCAGTCCATGTCAAAGCACAGACGTCGTCTATTCCTCTTGGAATTAGGAAAGCAGCTGCTTCAGAGTAATTGCAGTGAGACTTCTTCCAGCATTAAAGAAGCCACTGATGCGGTTTGCAATGTCAGGATCCCAAAGAAAGGGCAAGGTGTCACTGATGTTCCAGAGAAAAAGACAAGAAAAGCAACATAGTTTGCACCTCCTGCAAGCGCAATGTTTGCAAAGAACATTCAGAAATTGTCTGTGTCTCATGCAAATGACTGTAGTACTTTACTGTGTTCATCAAGTGCATGCAAAAACTACTCTCATGGCAACTCTTCTTCATGTAATTTTATGATAAAGCATTAAATTTCAAAACATTTAACCTTTATATAATAACTAATTAATTCAGAATAATATTTTGTCTGTTTAGTTTAAAATTTTCATGGTTAACAATTAAAATTCATCGTGGGGTCATTTATGACCCCAATGGTATTCAGTGTGTGCAAAAAATCTCGGTAATTCCAGGGTTAAAGGAAATTATATAGATACATGCAGTAATAAAATAGAGATTTAATGGGAGAATAGATATATCTGTAGTCACCATTCATGTGCATGATATATTTTCTTCCCTCATTAAATTCTTGCAGCTCTATTGAAGAATACCATTGTTTACAATGAAAAAGAGGACCCTACAATACAGAAAAAAGATGAATAATTTGCATATCATACAAAAGACCTATCTTCCTAACATATATCACTCTACACTATCTTTCGACCATTCAAATCTCCATGTAACATCTCTGAAAGAACTGAGACTTGCCTCACCCTGTACCTCAACCCTGGCTGTCTTCCACTACCCAATACCTATGTTCCTGCACCTGCTCAGCTGAGCATGCTTGGCTCAAATCCCACATCCTTGCGGACTTTCTACATTTCAAATTCATGTTTGACTCTTTCCGGTCAGCCAGAACACGCGCCAAACAAGACTATTATGTCCATTTGACTTTCTTGCCTCTGACCCTCGCTATCTCTTTACAATGCTCAACTCTCTTCTCAAGGTGCTTTCACCTCCGACTTCTCAATCCCTTTCTGCCCAAACCCTGGCTGACTACTTCCATGACAAAATCCACAAGATCACATTCCAATTCCCCATGAGGTCAGCTATTTCCCCTCCTCCCCCTCTTCACTCACAACTCCCCCCCCCCCCCCCACGCCTGCTACCATTTCTTCCTTTTCTATGATCTCTGAGGAGGAAACCACTCACCTTCTTTCCTCATCCAAACTCACTATCTGATCCTATTCCCACCAGTCTCCTTAGCTCCATCTCCTCCACTGTAGTCCTTTCCATCTTTCACATTCTCAATCTATCACTCTCCACTGCAACTTTCCCTGCAGAATTCAAGCATGTGGAGGCCACTTCTCCCCTCAAGAAATCTTCACTAGACCCTACTTATCTTTCTTACTATTGACCCATCTCCCTCCTCCCCTTCCTTTCTAAACTACTTGAACGTGTGGTTCACCACCATTGCCTCGACTTCCTCTCCTCTTAAGTCCTGGATCCTCTACAATCTGGCTTTCATCCTTTACATTCTACCAAAATGGCTCTTGCCAAACTCTCCAGTGATCTCTTCCTGGAAAAATCCAAGGGCCTTTATTCAATCCTCATCCTTCTTGACCTCTCTCCTACTTTTGACACTGTTGACCACAACCTTCTCCGTGATACCTTGTCCTCACTTGGTTTTAAGGGCTCTATGCTATTCTGGTTCTCTTCTTATCTCTCCCATCACTCTTTCAGTGTTTGTTCTGGTAGATCCTCCTCTTCTGCTATCCTGCTTTCAGTTGGTATATCCCAAGGATCTGTCTTGGGTCCACTCTTTTTCTCTCTATATACACAATCCCTTCATGCACTCATCTCTTCCCATGGCTTTCAGTACTATCTTTATGCTGATGACTCTGAGATCTACCTTTCCACACTTGGAATCTCTCTGGCATTTCAGGCCAGGATCTCTGCCTCCCTTTCTGACATTGCTGCTTGAATGTCTCACCGTTGCTTGAAATTGAACATGGCCAAAACTGAGCTGCTTATTTTTTCCCCTAAACCCTCCTCTCCCCTTCCTCCTTTCTCAGTTTCTGTGGATAACTCTCTACTCTTCCCTTTCTCCTCAGCTCACAACCTTGGGGCCATCTTTGACTCCTCTCTCTCCTTCGCCACACACATCTGATAGCTAAAACCTGCCATTTCTTTCTCTACAGTATCAACAAAATTTGCCAAAAGAAAAAACATGAAAAATTTCATGAGAAAACACAAATTATAGCCTTCAGTAAACAAGAACAAATTTTGCTTAGTGTAAGACTGAAATGAGTTCATTACTAAACGACAAAGATGTTAACTTTTACAAAAATGTTAAATGGACAAGGTAGATTTAATCTCTTTTAGCAACTGTGGCTGTAATTCTGCTGCCAAATACAGTATGGAATTTATCCGAGTCTAGATTTTAATCTAATTCCTTTACATGAAGGAAACAAAATAACATTAGAAGACTGTTAATGTTTGGATTTAGATGCCAACTTTGGGATCAAAAGTGAGGAAAATTGGGTATAAAGTCATTAAACAATTTATAGAGAATTGTGTAGAATTTAAATTTAACCTGGTTTAGAACCCTGAGACAATATAATTCATAAAGCAATGGAGTCACTGGGGTGTATCTGGAAACATCATTTATACAGTAAGCCGCGCCATGGTATTTTGGCAAAGCTGCAAGCGTTTCATCTGTCTCTGCAAACAGATCAAAAACAAAAGATTTCCATAATCCAAATTAGCAAGAATAGTCCAATTAGTGATCTGCAGTAGACCTGATAAATGTCTCTGATAGTATAAAGACACATGGCTGTCAAGACATGTGGCCACATGAACATGCCAAATGAAATGTCTGTGGATTAAGCCTCGGGAGCAGAAGTGATGAGATACCCAAGGCCAAAGAAACAGCTAGGGGTTGCCACAGAGCAAAAGAACAAGCAAGGGTTGGCCCACCCACAATCCAGGCACAAAGATCACCAGAAATGCAAGGCACAGTCATGAGCAGGCTGGCTAGACTCAGCTTACTGGGAAACCAAATAGCTCATCTAGGAGGATGACAACCTTCTAACCCAATGGCCACTGGTTAGAGACCAGCAATGACACCTACCTACAGAGGGGGACACACAATGGAATGTTGTGTATTGGAACGTGCCTGCCCTGTATGATGTAGGTATAGTCAGCCACAGCCACCCTCTAATAGAAGGAAGTACCTTGAAAGGACTCTATAAAGCCAAAATTAAACAAAATGAAAGACATCCCCTAACACCACATGAAACTAAACCAAATGAAATGTTTTTCCTACACACCCCTTCTAGCAAGTACCCAGCAGTGCACTAAACTTTACTTCTCTGACTCACATATGCAGTGCCAGCTGGTGATAGGCTACTACCACAGCCACAACACCAGCAGAGCAACCAGGGCTACCACTGTGACCCATGGCAGAGCAGCAGCCACCACCAGGACTGCCAACACCACCGCCACTAGGAGTACTAGCTCTACCACTTCTCTAAACTGACCCCGCATAGACAGATGTGGACACTACTGCCATCAGTGGCAAAGGGTGACAGCAACGGTACCATACCAGCATAAGTGGTAGCCACATCGCTGTTGGAGGGAGCAAGAGGAAGAGGAGACTGGTGCTATGGCCATCATTCTTGAGGAGGAGCAAGGGCAGGAGGTAACACTACTTTTCACAGGAGCAAGAGGGACAAGTGGTTGGACCGATGTGGAAGAGCCAGGAGAAGCAGCACATATGGACAAATAAGACAGAGTGGGGGAGAGGGAGGGGAAATATGGGTGAGGGTGTGGATGGAGGGTGAGGGGTATGGTAAGATGTGGAGGCAAGGGGGAGGGTAAGAAGGAGGGAGTGGTCATGCAGGGGGGTTAGTAGGGGTTGGGGAGGCATATGGACAACCTGCAAAATGTTTGCAACTGATTGTAAGCCAGTCTATCCAGCTTGACTGCATGCTGAATTGGGTGCGCCACCATAAGGTCCCCGAGTCCTTGTTCAATGCTAAAGTCCTACCTTGTATCTCATCCCTGCAAGGCTTCACTGCACTCAACAGGTCTTTGGACCTGATGTTGGTGTGCCTGAAAGGCCCAACAGTTGAGGTGCATGCCATGGTTGTGACCCTGAACCAGTTCATGGCATGCATCTCTGCCACTCCATCCAGAAGGCAGGATTGTGGGGAGTAGGGCACTACCATCAATGTATCTCCCGCTTGTTATAGGCCATATTGATTCCAAAATAAAAGGGAATGCTAAGTTGAAGTATGTGTTCAGTGTAATGTTGTAATCTGACTGCCACTGTAGCTCCCTACTGTCCCTTGTACACAGCATGTGCCCAATGGTACCACCTAGAGGCACACATCCACCTGCATAGCTGGCAGTGTGATCTTTTCTGTCACGTTATCCCTTGTCACTACTTGGCATTATGGTGACATATAGCCTAGCACAAGACTTAACCAGGGCCCTTGGACCACTATCCTTTGCAACCTGCCCTCCCACAGAACTATGAGATTTGAAACTGCCCTCCAGGAGCTTAAGCCTTGTGCCCCCCACCCATTGCCCCCTCCATGTGATACACTGTCACAGCTACCATCCACAGAATGGTACAAAGGAAGGTGTGGCCAGAGGAAAATGGCACAGGTACACAGAAACATGTCTCGTGGGGGCCCAGCTATATGCATTCCAACATGCATACAATGTCAGGAGATGCCCACCATACCTCGACATCTGATCACTGCACCCGCCCACAGGTGGAAGAAGTTGTTTATGGCCAACCATGGCTATGTGCAGCTTGACGCAGGAGTCTCAATAACTACACATCTGTCACCATATTTGTAGACTGCCATTGTCCTTATCTGGGTGGGTACAGGAATTAACTAGCAGCCATCCACTGGTGATTTTGCCACTCGTGATCCCCTCATAGATCCCAGAGTGTGAGAGGATGTAGGTATCATGTCAAAAACTTGGAAAACTAGGAAATACATCCATTACCTCACCTAGTACATTGCACATGACCTGCATGCCTTTCTTTTGCAGTAGATGATGTACTTCCCTTGTGGGGGCCTGATGGCCACACATGCATAATCAATCAACCTAAGTACTGATGGGAATCCAGACACTTCATGGAATTGTCTCATGGTTTGCTGCCTGTGCTACACATACTGTGGGGTCTACATATTTAGCTGTAAGAACATAGGATATGATATACTGGGTCAGGCCAAAGGTTCATCAAGCCCAGTATCCTGTTTTCAACGGTGGCCAATCCAGGTGACAAGTACTTATCAAGTTCTGAAAAGCTATGTGGGCTAGAAAGGCTGAATAGCTGAGACCTGCAGTGACAGCCAACTAGGATTGGAAACTGCCAGTGGCTAGGAAGGCAAAGGCCATGGTGATCTTGAGATGGTCCCTATGTGTGGTGAATTGGAGAAGAAGCTTCAACTCCTAGCAGAAATAGTGGATGGCTGCCTTATCAAAGCAGAACCTAGTGAAGTACTGCTTATCTGTGAGGTCCATGAATTGGGTTCTGGGCCTGTAGACCCCTTGATATGGGCCCTTATATTCTGCCAGTGGTCCTTATGCAGCAAAGCCAGTGCAAACAATGCATCATCATTATCCATGGCTGCTTTTTCTTGCCATCGGCACCCTGTGACTCCTACCATCAGTACCCACAGCACTACACATAGACCTTTTCCTTACACACCCACACACATCTATCTCCCTAGGCATTCATGCACACACACACACACACACTCACACAGAGGCAGGCAGCAGGGAACCACACACAGATACAGAGGCTGGGGTAAGGGCAAGGCACAGTGCTTTTGGCTAAGGGGAATACTGATTCAGTGAGGGCAGGGGGGTTCACAGGGAGTGTGTGGGATTTGCAAGGTTGGAGGATGGGGGTCTGGGAGCTGGTGATAAAGGAGTCTTGGGGGGGGGACAAAAGATAAAGTGGAGGAATAGAGAGGGTAGCTCAAAGACATGTATACACAGATGACAGAAAAGCCAATAACCTCCCTAGTTAAGCTCCCTCAATCACAATGCCATAGCCAGTCCCAAAAGACAGCAAACTCTGCTGCTTATTCATGATTTATAGCAGATATAGCTTGGCATATTTAAGATACCTCCCTGTACATTTGCAAAATATATCATGGATGTGCAGACACAGATGCCACCTACACCATACTCGGAAGGACCTTGGATACAGACGTACAACGATGGACATGTCCGGGGCAGAAATGTGCTTCTTGTGACCTTGCCAAAATCCCATCTTACATGTATCTGTGGCTTTCATGATTTTATGGCACTACTAGCACATTTAGAATGTGAATATGGCTTCTAAGATAACCCTCTTAGTAAACAATACATCATAAGAAAAACATACAGGTCAAAAGAATTAACAGTCGGAAGAAAATCTAAAACTACTACTCCTTTAAGAAACCGATCCTAGGTCTTCTCAAAAAGACATGTTTTTAGCGCGTCTCTTAAGTTAATTGTTTTCATATTGAGCAGGTACAGAATGGAATCAATCTATCAAGGGTCCTCTTAAAATCTTTCATAGATGATAAGATAACCATGAGAGTTTAGCTGAATGCAGAAATTTCTTATTGGCTGGGAAAATTACTAAATGTATCATATATTCTGGAGCTAACTCACATAAATGTTTAAAAACCAAGTACAATAGTTTGGAAAGAATTCTAGCTTGGAATGGTAACCAATACAATTGAAAACGGAGAATCACTATCTGTAGCATCGGCACGAAAGATCAGCTTAGCAGTTACAATGACTGTAACCTATCACATTGTTTAGCAGGTGATCCTAAGTAAAGTATATTTCAAATCCAGTTTGGGTAAAATCAATGCCTGAGTTAGATTTCGAAAATGCTCCTCATGCTATTGTAAATGGAAATGTCTATGATGGCTCAAAATAAACTTGTCTTTCAATAGATTATTTATTATTATTATTTTTTTATTACATTCTCTTATATACCGCGCTATTCTGCATCAGTGCGGTTTACATTGAACAAACTGAAATTACATTGAACAGGGCATTATAACTTGGAGATAACTATTTTACAGGGAACATGGGCTACGGAGGGTTAAGTGGCTTGCCCAAGACCACAAGGAGCACCTGTGGGACTAGAAACCCCAGTCCTTCCAGCCCAAGGTTGCTGTCCTCTAGTGGGATTTGAACCCCCGACCTTCCGGCCTGAAGTACCTTGCCCCAACCACTAACCAATAGATGTGATGCTATAGTTAGTGATGATCCAAAATGGCCCCTAAAATTTTCAGTGAAGTAACAAGAGGAATTCTCGTACCATAAAGACTGGAGAATTCTCACAATAGTTTTGTTTTACTACCATTCAAGCATAGTCCATGGCAATTTGTAAAAGCCTTATCAAGTAATATATAAATTAAAGAAAACCACTCAGTACTGATACTAGTAATTTCATCCACATATGAAACCACTAAAATGCCAAATTCTTTCAAACCTGATCCAAAAGAACTGAGAAAAAAAGATTAAAATACAGAGAAGACATGTGGAGGAGACACAGTGAAGCCTTGCAGCACTCCACAATCAGGTTGCCATGATTTAAACAGAAGTTTATTCCTTTTCGTAGTGTACCTCTTTCTTAAAAATTCCTTTAACCAATTCAGTGCCACACCTGCTAAACCAAGTTCACTCAGGCTTAATAAAGTGAAGGCGAGTGAAGTTTTTCTCGCAGGGGAATTTACTCAAGTAACTGTTTCATTGCCTGGTCAAATTTCTTTGAAAAAATGTCATAGTATTGCTGCTATTCTGTCTATATCCTTTCAGAGGAATCAAAGAAAACTAAATGCTCTTTCATCCATTTGTGAAGTTTGTTTTTACATTCAGATCTTATTAGGGTTATACCCAAGACACACTGCTGGTTAATCTCGCTCTTTGGGTCAGTTTAGCCTTGCATTGTGTCTGGTTTGTAGAAGAGGCAATGAAGAGGGAAAATAGCTAGTTTTTATCCCACACTCGCTAGCTCACTACATTCAAAGCATCTTTGTGTACGGGCCTCATACTCACTGATAATCTACTGCTGGGGACCACCACATCCAGAATTCAGCCCTGCAGTTTTCCACACCTATTTCTGAAGAGGTGAAATATCAGGGAAAAGCATGATCAAACATGGGGAAGGAGTAAATGAGGCTCTATGCAGGAGAGGGGAAAGGGGGGTTGAGAATTGAAATAAATGGGTGTCTATGATAGTGGTCTGCAAATGAATGTTTACCTAGTGTCCAATATAGTGTCAATGTGGCCCTGGCCACGAGACCGTGGCACCCTGTGGTTAAACTGTAAAACCTATCCTTTCAAATCTGTTTATAAGTGCCTTCTACTTGTTTTAATTTTATTATTCCTTCCAAATCAACAGAATGTATGGGTAGCATACCATTCAAGCAACCCCTCCCCCCTTGCCTCCATGTCAAAGACATAATGAGGAAACAATACGGCTACACACACAGCGTGTGCACAAAAGGAGTTAGAAAACCTTCCCTTAGCCATGCGACTCATGCTTTCCCACTGTTATTTATCAGCTTTATTAGCTGCAATAGCTGGCAATTTCAGCCTTCTATACGATCAGGGCCTCCTACGTTTAACCTTCTGAACTTTAATAGGTGACCATGGTTTTGCTTTGTATGTGGATTCACGGGTTCTCCATCTTTTCAAAGGAGGTGCTCAGTGTGCAAACCGTCTGAAAGAAAAAACTGAGATTAAACAGAAGGATAGTCTCTTTCTCTCTCTTTGCAGGAACCAGCATAGAAAAAAAAGTATTTTAAAGTGATGTTCCTGACAGATATATAATTTCAACAAGACCAATCTATGTTATTTCATGGACAACTGCAAGTGATTTTAGGCAGCTGTAATAATTTAAACCTGAATGACCTTTCTACAAATACAAACTTTGAACAATTGTTAATATGACTCCTCCATCTGTCTGTAAAGGCTAAAGAATTCTACTGTATGCCATTAGAAAACTGCTTTAATGGGCACATTGCATTTCACAAAAAAACACTATTGACTCCACTCAAACATTTTACTTCAAAATGTTCTAAAAGGTCTCCAGCTGTTAGATGGAAATGATGCACTCAGGCTATTTACAAATTCACATTTCCCATCACATAAGCCACTGTGAAGTCAACTAGTGCCCCATATATATAGTTTTCACAAACAAGCTAGGAAAAGCTTTCCTTAAAGTTTTACTGCCATATTTTTGTTTATATAACCAATGATGCTGTGGCCGTGTCTTCTAGAAGTGAAGCCAGTCTAGGAAGATTGCAATGTATCATTAAAGATGATAAAACAGCGCCTTGCAAAAGCCTTCACACCCTTGCACATTATTCACATTCAGCTGTCTCAAAATTCACTGAAGTCAAAGTTAACTTCATTATTCTACGCAACATGCTTGATTCTTTCGGAACTAAAGAACAACTACAGAAATATTCAAAAAGGTAATGAAAATAAGAAAGCTGAAAATGTTGATTCCATTAATGTCTGAAAGCCAGAAGAACAACCAACATATCTGGACATTTTTAAGGGCTTAAAACCACTATTTGCAAGCTTCCAATCCTCCTATCATCTGGGGGGTTAGAGATGCCATTTTGAGCCCATGTACCAATGGGGATCACTGTTGCCTACTTTCCAAGAGCCAAGGGGAGGAGGATATCATGAGGGCCAGGGGATATCGGGGTAGAGTGGATCCCCCTTTTAGTTCCAGGCCTAAATAGATAGATGGCAATGGTGAACACCTCCAGGCAGATACAAAAGCTGATGTGTCAAAAGTACTATTAAATTATATATTTATTAGTTCATCCTCTTTGAAATATATAAATCGCTTATCTTGATTTTTATCCTCTACGCCTCCCTCGGCACCGTCCAAGCGTTTCACTCCTGCTGGAGTTTCTTCAGGAGGGTCTGAAAGTATAAAATATATTAATAGTACTAACTATCCCTTCTGAAAACAGTTCCACATTGATTAAAATAAAATATTCAAAAACAGGTAAAAACCACGTCGATGATTTATAAAGAGCAAAGAAATTACACTGTATTCCATCAACTCACTTGAAGATATTGCTGCCCACGCTCAGTAGTATCTCTATCGTAGTTTCCAAAAAACGCCGCGCATGCGGATTAGACTATTAAGTTCAACTTTTATAACAAAGGGGTGGCCTTAATGGAAAAAACTTAAAGGCATCCTGCAAAATCCCAGTGCATCGAGGTTTATCACCCATTCAAGAACATGCATGCCATTCTATCGAGGCATTCAAACCATACGGCTGTACTGTTTTTACTTTAAAAATCCAACGTTGTTCATGGTAAATCAGAGTTTCATCGAGAGTTTTACCACTCTTTGCTGTTTGAATATGGACTATGCAAAAGCAACGTAGATGATCAAACTCATGTCTGAAATTTATGCAATGTTCAACTATCGGTGCAGTCAAAACTTGGCAATGAACGCGACTTTTATGTTCCAACATTCGAGTTTTAAAAAGGTGACTAGTCTTCCCAATATAAAGTTTATTATAAGGGCATCTAATTGCATAGACTACCAACGAGGTATTACAAGATGTCGCTTGTTTTAAAACATACTTTCTTCCCAAATATTCAAACTCTGTCAGATTTTCAGTGACATCACAGATCAAACAATGCCCACAGGCATGATGTCCCAACTTATTACCAATGTCTGCCTCGGGCACTAAAGAACGTAGAATAGTAGGACTCAAATGTTCTTTAAGGTTAGCATTTCGTTGGCACACGCATCTAATGTTTTTATCTTGTAGACCCGGCAGCGTCTTCACTATAGTCATATGCTTATTAATTATTTTCTGGATCTTATAACTTATCGGTGAAAACCGAGTAATTAAATTCACACAAGTATCCTCTGTTTCTGAATGACGTTTTTCGGTATGCAATAACCAGGAACGGTCGTTATAAAGTGCCCGTTGATATGCTCTTTTGGAAATACACCGGGGATAACCCCTGTCATAAAAATCTTCCATCAACTGTTGGGATTGTGTTTTAAAATCTGTCAGTTCCGAACAATTCCGTCTGAACCTCAAAAATTGAGAGAACGGCAGGCTGTTTTTCAATCGAGTTGGATGTTCACTCGTGTAATGCAAAAATGTGTTGCAGGCTATTGTTGTTTTATAAATGGTGGATATCCAGTTTTGGGCCCCCTCTGGTTATTGTCAAATCCAGGAAATTAATCGTACTCGAGTTTATAGTATGTGTGAATTGTATAGCCTGATCGCAACCATTGAGCCATTGAACAAATAACAGCATCTCCTTCTGATCCTTTCCATAACAGAAAAATATCATCTATAAAGCGCATCCACATGAGAATTTGTTTTGTAAATGGAGAGGACTCTAACCACTTTTTCTCAAAATCTCCCATAAAGAGATTGGCAATAGATGGAGCGCAAGATGCGCCCATCGCTACTCCAGACTTTTGTTTATATAGAACATTCTCAAACATGAAATAATTCTGGGAGATAGTTAAATGTGTCAATTCCATGAGAAAAAATATCATCGAATCTGTAAGATATCCCCTATACCGCAACCATGTCTCCACTGTAGTACATGCGGCATCCTGGGGTATATTAATATAAAGCGCGGTAATGTCTAGTGTGATCATTAATATATCCACATCCGATGCCCACTTAGCCTGTTCTAATTTTTCTAAAAAATGGGATGTATCTCGGATATAAGAAGGGATGTCTTTCAGTAATGGTCGTAAAAAAGAATCTAAAAAAATTGATAAAGGTTCCAGAATAGTCCCTCTGGTCGACACAATAGGTCGACCAGGTGGGTGTTCCAACTTTTTGTGAATTTTAGGAACTAGATAAAAACGAACTATAGTTGGAGCCTTCGGATTCAAAAACAATAATTCTTTTTTGAAATTAATTTATTATGAAGGGCTGAACGGGTGCAATCTCTTATTATTGTTTGTAAAGTAACTGTAGGGTCTATCGTAAGTTTTTCATAGACATCACAATCCAGCAATAGACGATGTGCTTCCACTAGGTAGTCATCTCGATCTAGTATGACCACCGCTCCCCCTTTGTCTGCTCTACGAATCACAATATCACTCCTCAGTCGGAGCTCTTTCGGAGCTCATTCAGAGTGAACAGCATGGAAACATATATATAATTTAATAGTACTTTTGACACATCAGCTTTTGTATCTGCCTGGAGGTGTTCACAATTGCCATCTATCTATTTAGGCCTGGAACTAAAAGGGGGATCCACTCTACCCCGATATCCCCTGGCCCTCATGATATCCCCCTCCCTCCTCCCCTTGGCTCTTGGAAAGTAGGCAACAGTGATCCCCATTGGTACATGGGCTCAAAATGGCATCTCTAACCCCCCAGATGATAGGAGGATTGGAAGCTTGCAAATAGTGGTTTTAAGCCCTTAAAAATGTCCAGATATGTTGGTTGTTCTTCTGGCTTTCAGACATTAATGGAATCAACATTTTCAGCTTTCTTATTTTCATTACTTTTTTTTTTTTTATTGAAAGGCTTCCAAAAGATACAGATAAACAGAAACCACATAGAACTACAAAAGAATTGCATCAATAACAGCATAACTTCAGGTCACTATAATATTCTGCATTGTGCCTTCATTTTTTATAGTTTTAGAATAAAGAATCGGGGAGCAACCATCCCCCCAACCTCCCTTCCCCCCCCTCCCCAGAACCCCCCTAACCCCGGACCCCCCCCCAAACCTCCCAATATCCCGGCTATGGCGTAGCATTCGTTAAGCACGGAAAGACGATGAAGCAAAAATAAATAGGGGAAAATACACACAAGGGACAAATTCCCAGTAAAGTACGCATATTCCCCCCCTCCTGTCCTAAACATTCATGCACCATAACGAGAGACGAAAGGTGCCCACACCAACTCAAAGCGCGCCAAGCGCATCCTGCTGGCAGCCACCCCCCGCTCATTTTCATTACTTTTTTGAATATTTCTGTAGTTGTTCTTTAGTTCCGAAAGAATCAAGCATGTTGCGTAGAATAATGAAGTTAACTTTGACTTCAGTGAATTTTGAGACAGCTGAATGTGAATAATGTGCAAGGGTGTGAAGGCTTTTGCAAGGCGCTGTTTTATCATCTTTAATGATACATTGCAATCTTCCTAGACTGGCACATGGTGATGGAGGAAAGAAGGATTTAAACTAATACAGAAAAAGAAAAAGAAAAAAGAGTCTCCCACTGAGTCATTGATGCAATTAAGCGCTGATGTTCTGTTTCCATATAGAACACATCACTGGTTTTGAGCACTATTCAGTCTGAGACAAAACAGTGGGAGCAATAAAACAAAATATCTGTTATATTTATAGAAGAAGTTTTTTCACCATAGTTATCAATCTCTAGGTTTGCAATTTATAAGCCATTGATTCAGTTTTTATGGAGTAATCTTTAAATACTTTGCACTTCTATATGCACAGCAATACATACACCTTGTAGTGCTATAGAAATAATTAGTAGTAATAGTAAAATGAACTGGGTTGCTGCAGAAAGGGGCTTCCAGTAAATACTGAGGGACAAGGGGTGAGAAGACGTAAGCAATCAAGATATTTTTATTTCTTATTTATTCTTTTTTTATATATATATATTTCTCTAATTGTTATTTTTTGTAGTAGTAGTGACCAAAATAATTTAAATAACGTCAGCATTTATTCAGCACTAATCCATGTGAAGGCGCATTTTAGAAAGGACGTACCAGTGCAATCTATAATGTTAAAAAAAAAAATAAAAAAGCCAGGCATGTCCAACTCCAGGCACAATTTCGCAAATGTGGATATGCCCAACATGGATGTCTGCTGGGCTGTCTCCATAGACGTCCCTGGAAGAGTATTCAATGTCAAGGATCTCTAAGACATGCAATGGTGGTTCAAACTCAACAAACATGTCCTATCACATTACAAATATTGCAATTGTAGATAGTACTGGGGATGGTGGAATGCCATCCTCTCTTCACTCTCCAGGTGCCTCTGGAGATGTCTTCACGATTTGGATGTCCATGTTCACGTTTTCGGACTTTAAATTGGGGGTCTTTCTGTCACACGACTAACAGGGATGGACGGTCCATTGGGATGTCCATCCCCGCTATTCGCCTTCCCTGCCCACCCTGTCAGAAGCCTCCCCATACAAACAAGGAGTTTGTACGGGAAGGCTTAGAAGAGGGCAGGAGGGGGCATTGTGGAGGCAGAGTTAGGGTGGGCAGTGGGCAGTCCACAACCCCAGATGTACAGGGCCAATTCTGACATCGGCCCTGTATGTCCAGGGTCGGCAGACTCGACAGGGCACTTATTCTACCTCGGAGGTGGAATGTTCCCCTGGACATTGGCGGATGGCAGGCCTGGGCAGTGCAAGGAAGGTGAGGGGGTTCCCTGCAGACTGACTCTGGCCATGGAAGGCCAGATCGGGAGTTGGACTGCAGGGAAAGGAAGGAGTGGTCAGCAGCCGGGGATCGCGGCTCCTCAATGGAGGGGCACGGTTAACTCCCGTGAGATCGGAATTGGGTTTACCTCTGTTCATCCAATTCCAATTGGATGCACAGGGGCCTGCACATCCTCTATGGTATAATCCCCCCATAGTGAATAAAGCTTCTAAAATGACCACCATAGTTTCAGCACACATGTATAATGCAGTCAGTGCCTCTGCCTCTCTCCGCATAGTTTAGGTCTGCTATGAAACAAACCTAAACTAAACATATAGATGAATATTTCCACTATACAGATAATTTTTTTGTGCCACCCCTCCGCTACCCTCCTCCGCCCACTATTTTGATAGTGCTGGGGCAGTCTGACACATTTTCAGCCAGCACTATCCAAATAGCCTTTCATTGTTTACAGATAGCAAAACATTCACTAGCCTCTGATGCTGTAAATGTACAATTCCATTCGAAAACTGACTACTACTTCCAAGCATTCTGAATTGCATTTTTAAACAGCAGAATTATGTGCATGTTTAGCATTTTACAAGGCATCGTAGCACAGATCTGTTGAATCAAACTCAGGATCATCTTGCATTTTTTCAGTATCCACGACAAAAAGAAAAAAGGGAGGGGTTAATGAAAATGTCACAGAATACATTTATTCAGCCCATTTATGAAAATAGAAAGCTGAGGGAGAAAGGAAAGAGGGGAAGGCGGATACTCGTATGACATCTTCTGCTGTGTAGAACATGGGTTTCTATAACAATATAAGCATTCTTCTACACAGTGGAAGATGTCATACGAGTACTCCCTCCCACCACCCCTTTCTCCTTCAGTTTTCTATTTTCATAACTATTTTTATATTTAAGTTTTATGTGCATTGTGGGGGCCCCTTGCCCAGGCAACAGCCTATGGGCTTAGGGCTGCACTTGTTAGTCCTTTAATTAAGGAGTTTTTCCTCACCCAGAGCCGGGGCTGCTGGGATTTGTAGTTGTGTTGTTCAGAAAAATAAGTAGTGTGGAGACCAAGGGTTTACAAGGCAAAACACAGGAATTTTATTTCTTTTCCAAAAGAGCATTAAGGCTAAACGCAAACAAACAGGATTTTCCCTCCAAACAATAATCCATAGGCATTTATAACAACCAAAACCATGTAACTGCTTTTAGTAGCTTTTTAACATAGGTCGCTGTTTTCAAACGATTCAGCAATCAAACATGGTTTTCTCCTTTCTTCAAACCCAAAAGAAATATCCTCTCTTCAGCAAACAGGGTTCTTAGCATTCCTGGCTAAACACAATTCTCCCTGTTTTCACACTGCCTTTTAGGACATTCAGGTTATAAACCTTTCTCTCTTATCCAAGAACTTTTATTCTGCCTTCTGGCATAGAGAACAGTCCATTACTGAATCTTCAGAGCTTTCATCAGATTCATAATAGTCTATCTGCATTTCCTCAGGACCCGTGTCTGGTAAATCTGGCTCTAAACCAGCATGAGAAACTTCAGGCTTAATATTCTCTAAACGTTCCAGAACCTCTCTCCACTGAGGCTTTTTCCTATTCTTCTCTTGCATCAAATGACACAATGCCTCTAACTGGCTGACAGCCCTTTTGGCTACACTTTTATTCATGCACCTTTTTGGAAGTTGCAGCTCTTTAGCTAGTTCAGGAACAGTTGTCACTGCAGCCTGACCCTTGTCAGCACTTCTCTCTGACACAGCTCTCCTAGTTTTAAAACCAATTGCAGTTTCCTTGCAATCCTGGCTTTCTTTCTGACTAGGGCTTTCACCTCTGAGAATCCCCCAGAAGTCTCCACCGTTCTCCTCCACAGTGAACTCTCTGGGCCTTTCTCTGGTGCTTCTCTCACCACTGAATTCTCCAGCGTGCTGCTTCCCTGTCTCTCCCTTTCCAGGGTGTTGCTTCGTGTGCTGCCTTCTCTCAGGCTGAGACTCTCTTCCCGTGGTGCTGCCCTTCTCAGCCTGAGTCTCTCTTCCCGTGGTGCTGCCCTTCTCAGACTGAGTCTGCCTTCCTTCCGTTTCCCTGGGTTTATAAGAGTGTCTCTGAACTACCTGCACTGCCCTTCCCCCAGGTGTCTCTCATTAGTTTCCAAGCGTGCCCTTAGATTAGCAGAGCTTGGGTGTGTCCTGTCCTCAGTAGCTGCGTGTTTTTTTTCCTTGCCTGCACTTTGAGAGCTACTGATTCCTTGCCTGTCTCTTTCTTTAAAGGTAAATGTCTGATTTTCTCCCAATTCCATGGGCTCAACTATACTCTCCACATCACAGCATGTGTTTTGTTTTTTTCTGGTATTCTCAGTTGTGTACAGCAATTTGGTTTCATCAGTACAGATTCCTTATTTTATTTATAGTCTATATGGTTTGAATATATGGTTTTCATATATGCATTATGATTTATGCCCCCCCCCCTTTATCTTTGATTGACAGATTTATTATAGAGCTTTTTCCAAGTCACAGCACTTCTATTTATGGGTTTCAGGTTGCCCTTTGAAGGTTGATCACTCAATGTTCACTATTTCACATTCCTTTATCCATGCAAATATTTCAGTCTTTTATTAGAAACTTTGTATTTTTTCTAATACACTTTCAAACTACTATTTATACAAACATGTTTTCTGTATGTTTTTTGTACTCATTTTAGTCTTCACAAGATGCCTTTCTTTTTGATTTGTGTATGTTGCCACAGGTCTGCGACTAAAAAACTGTTTGATTATTTTCATCTAATTTCCATGTATTTTGGTGTGCTGAAAACAAATAAAATATTGAAAAAACTCCTAGACGACATGATTTGCAACAACATGCAAAAGTGTCTTCAAATTTATCAATTTATTTCAAATTACTATTAATTAATTCACATAAGTGCATTTAAGATATAAAATGCCAAAAAAAACTTAAAGGGGTTGTCCGAGTTATGTAAAAAAAAATATAGCAATGTAAATCTGATGGTCAGCAATATATACATAAGCTAAGCAAGTTTTAAGTCCGTGCTTCTAATGGTAGAAGGGGTTAATCTTTCCTGAAGAATCCAGTGGGAGGGAGACACAGGGCAGATAGCAGCAGCTCTGGTCAGTGCAGGGGGGCGTGGCCAGCACTGTGACGTCTCGTGTACAGACACAGAGCTGCTCTCTCCTGCATGCCACACTTGTGCACGAATCATCATCAGGTTCTTGGTTCTAGGCTGTTCACACTTTTTCATTGCAATTCGTGTTAGCTCGTCATTCTTCAACTGTTATGTTATGGCTCCGCGAAAGTGTATTAATTCGCCAGACAGTTTCTGTTTCATCTGTGGTGAATATACAGTGTTGAAGCAACAGCAGAATATTACAGACTTTGTGAAAAAAGTATACTTTGCATACTTTGGACTAAAAATTGGAGATCAAGATAAAGTCTGGGCGCCTCATAAAGTGTGCAAACGGTGTGTTGAGGACCTCCGAAACTGGTTCAAGGGTAAGAAAAAATCTTTCCGTTATGGGATTCCTATGGTATGGCGAGAGCAAAAGAACCATAGTGATGACTGTTACTTTTGTTCATGCGATGTGAAAGGGTTTAATTCCAAATGGAAGCATTCCATTACATACCCCAATCTTCACTCGGCAATTCGTCCCATCCCCCATGGCACAGATATACCAGTACCCAAGCCCCCTGCTACCTTGGAAGAGATACCTAGCTCCGATGAAGGTGAAGTCATACCTGAACCAGATGATGAATCAAGTTCTCACTTTGAAGATGATACAAGACCAAAATTGTTTTCTCAGGAGGAGATGAATGATTTGGTAAGAGACTTGAATCTTCCCAAAGATGCCACTGAGTTACTCGGATCAAGGCTGAAAAGCAGGAATTTATTGTTGCCAGGAGTGTCATCTTCATGGTTCAGACATCGTGAAAAGGAGTTCCTTCCTTACTTCGCCCAGGAAGACAATTTGGTTTATTACATCGATGTCGAAGGTCTGATGGGTCAATTTAAAATCCAATATGATTCAGAGCAATGGCATCTTTTTATAGATTCTTCAAAAAGAAGTCTCAAAGCAGTTTTACTCCACAACAGTTTTTATGCTTTCATACCTGTAGGTCATTCCGTACACTTGAAGGAAACTTACGAGAACTTGGAATTGGTTCTTCGTAAACTTAAATATGAAGACCATGGTTGGCAAGTGTGTGGGGACTTGAAGGTCTTGTGCATGCTGCTCGGGCAACAAGCTGGGTATACCAAATATCCTTGTTTTCTGTGTCTATGGGACAGTCGAGACTGACAAAATCACTGGACCAAGAAGAGTTGGCAGCCGAGGGTGCTAACAGTCAGTGAAAAAAATGTCCTCCGAGAAACTGTGGTACCTTCCCATAAAGTTATTCTACCACCTCTCCACATAAAATTGGGATTGATGAAGCAATTCGTAAAATCACTTCCAAGAGATGTAGAATGCTTCAAATACTTGGTCACCAAGTTTCCTGGCCTGTCGGAGGCAAAATTGAAGGAAGGTGTGTTCGTCGGACCAGACATTAGAAGGCTTATAGTTGATCAAGAGATTTTCAATACCATGATGGATCCTCAAAAAGAAGGGTGGATTGCATTTAAAGAAGTCGTACAGAAATTTTTAGGCAATAACAAAGATCCTCACTCCAAAAAGATCGTCGGACAAATGCTGAAAGCATTTCAAGCTTTAGGTTGCCTGATGAGTTTGAAAGTGCATTTCCTCCAGTCCCACCTTGACTACTTTCCTGAAAATTTGGGAGCTGTGAGTGAGGAACAAGGTGAACGATTCCACCAAGACATTAAAGAGATGGAAAGGAGATACCAGGGAAAATGAGGAATTACAATGATGGCAGACTACTGTTGGATGCTTCAGAGAGACATTCTAGATGCTACTCACAAGCGTAAATGCACCAAGAGGAGCATCACAAGGAAGAAGAATCGAGTTTAGTGTGTGTAGGTGAGCTCATTTCAGTTCAAAAAAGGATTTTCATGAAAATATTGTAATAAAACTTTAATTTTATAAGTCTATTTCCATTTATTTTGAGGTATTGCCTTAATTAACATAGTTATCTAAATTGTCAGAAAACGTGACAAAATGGAGGTTATTTTCGGATTCAGCACACCAAAAAACATAAAGATTACGTGGAATAGCCAAAACAGCTCTCGAAAAATTTTTTTTGCAGACCTATTGTTGTTGAAGACCTATAATTAATTGTTTTTAAGTTAATGACTATTTATATTTCCTTTCTTTTATGATGTTTTTTGTAGACTTGGCCTAATTGCGTCCCTCCAATAAAAACGTCTTTTCAGGACATTTTTGTTTTACGATTGTGGTCCTTCTCCGCTCTCTGTTTTTATTTAAACAAGCATGAACCAGAATTTTTTTGGGAAATACTTTATGATGGTAATTTTATAAAGCTCTGCATAGTTAATGCGTATTTTTTGTACATATTTCATGCTTATTTTATAACATAGAAACTTAGGAACATGACGGCAGAAAAAGACCATATGGCCTATCTAATCTGCCCTTCCCTATCAACTACTATAATCCCTTTTTTTTCCTTCAGAGATCATCTGTGTTTGTCCCATGGTTTCTTGAATTTAGATACTGTCCTCATCCCTACTACCTCCACTGGAAGACTATTCCACTTATCTACCGCTCTTTCCATAAAAATTATTTACACATATTACTCCTGAGTCTATCTCCTTTCATCCTCATCCTATGTCCCCTCATTGAAGAGTTTACATTCAATTGAAGGAGCCTCTCCTCCTAAGCATTTATGTCACGGAGGTATTTAAACATCTCTATCATATCTCCTCTATCTCATCTTTCCTATAATGGATACATACTAAGATCTTTAGGTATCTTCTCAAATGGTTTATAATGAAGATCACTGACCATTTTGGTAGTCACACTCTGGACAGACTCCATCCTGTTTATATCCTTTTGAAGGTGTGGTTTCCAGAATTGCGCACAATACTCCTAATGAGGTCTCACCAAAGACTTATACAAAGGCACTATCACTTCCTTTTTTCTGCTAGCCATTCCTTTCCCTATGAACCAAGCATCCTTCTGGCTTTCGCCGTCACCTTTTCTACCTGTTAGCCACTTTAAAATCATCAGAAACAATCATGCTTATGTCCCACTCTTCTTTGGTAGAGAGAAGTACTTCACTCCATATACTGTACTGCTTTCTTGGATTTTTGCAGCCCAAATGCCTGACCCTGCATTTTTTAGAATTACATCTTAGCTGCGAAATTCTAGACTATTCTTCAAGATTAGCTAGATCCCTCCTCATGTTATCTATTCCTTCCTGGGTGTCTACTCTATTGCAGATTTTGGTATTACCTGACAGCCCTTCTGCAATATCACTAACAAAAATATTACAAAGAATCGGACCAAGGACAGATCCCTGCAGCACACTACTGGTAACATCCTTATCCTCGGTGTGAGCTCCATTTACCTGTACCCTTTGTCACCTCCCATTCAACCAATTTCTAACCCAGTCACTTTAGGGTCCATCCCTCGAGTGGTCAATTAATTTATAAGTTACCTGTGTGGAATGGTGTCAAAGACTTTACTGAAATCTAAATATATCACATCTAGGGTTCTCCCTCGGTCCAACTCTCTGGTCACCCAGTTAAAGAAATCAATCAGGTTTGTATGCCAATCCAAGAGGATTGTGAAAAATTGCAAGATGACTTTGATAAATTGGAAGACTGCACATCCAAATGGCAGATAGAATTTAATGTAGACAAGTGCAAAGTTATGCACCTAGGAAAGAACAACCCAAACTATGGTTACATGATGCAAGGTTCCACATTAGGAACCACCACCCAGGAAAAAGACTTAGGTGTCATCATGGATAATACGTTGAAACCCTCCGCCCAATGTGCAGCGATGGCCAAGAAAGCAAATAGATTGCTAGAAATTATACGGAAAGAATGGAGAATAAAACAAAGGATATTATAATGCCTCTGTATTGTTCCATGGTGTGACTGCACCTTGAATATTGTGTGCAGTTCTGGCCACCATATCTTAAAAAGGATATAGTGTTATTAGAAAAGGTACAGAGAAGAGCCACCAAAATGGTAAAGGGATGGAAGGATACCCCTATGAGGAGAGGCTAAAAAGGTTAGGGCTCTTCAACCTGGAAAAGAGACGGCTGATGGTGATATGTGATAGAGGTCTATAAGTTAATGAATGGAGTGGAACGGGTAAATGTAGATTGATTGTTTACACCATCAAAATATAGAAAGAGTAGGGGGCATGCAATGAAGCAACAGGGTAACCTATTTAAGACTAATAAGAGAAAATATTTTTTCACTCAATGTGTAATCAAACTCTGGAATTCATTACCGGAGGATGCAATAAAAATTGGTAGTATAGCTAGGTTTATAAAAGGTTTGGACAAGTTCCTGGAGGAAAGGTCCATAAACCATTATTAAAGGGGACCCAGGAAATCCACTGCTTGCCCAATACAAGCATTGTGGAACTTGTGTCTTTTGGGGAAACTGCTAGGCACTTGTGATGTACATTGGCCACTGCTGGAAACAGGATACTGGGCTTGATGACCTTGGTCTGATCCAGTATAGCATATCTTATATTCTTATGCCGCTAGTAAACCCATACTGCCTCAGATCCTGCAATCTATTGGAAACCAGATATCTCATTATCCTCTGTTTTAGCAGCATTTCCATTAATTTACTCACTACAGAGATCAGACTAACTGGCCTGTAGTTCTCACCCCCATCCTTACTTCAGTTTATGTGTAAAGAGAAAGACACATGTGGTCTCCACTACTCTGGGACAACTCCCGACTCTAAAGAAGCACTGAAAAGGTCAGAAAGTGGAGTCACTAGAACTTCCCCAAGTTCCTTCAATACTTTCAGATGTATCCCATCCGACACATTTGCTTTGCATCTTTTAGTTTAGCTAGTTCATCATAAACACAGTCTTCTGAAAATTGTTCAAGATCCCCTTCAGCTCTATTCCTATTTGTGGGTATTTTCTGAGGTCCAGCTCTGGGCCCTTCATCTGTGAACATAGAACAAAAATATTTGTTAAGCAATTCTGCTTTATCCTCATCATATTCTCTATATTCTTCTCCTTCACCCTTGAGTCTGACAATAACACTCTTGCATTTATTTCTCTCTGAAAAATGACTCGTCCCCCCATATTATTGCACTGGCTATTTTTTATTTTTGTATCTTATTTTCCTGACTACTTTACCAGGTTCTCTAAGTTTTTCCAAATATTGATGCTTGTCTTCCTCTTTCTGTGATCTCTTGTATTTTATGAAGGTGTTGAGTCGGTGTCAACTCTTGGCAACCCTCTGGAAAGTTGATCTAAACATTGTTTGGTCTTCAGCCAAGCAGCTCATTGTTGATAAAGTGGTATCCATAGCTGCTGTTACTTAACTGGAGCCTTTCTTCACTTTATAAAATACAGGCTTAAGTGGTAGAAAACTCATGGACTAGGAGAGGGACCTCAAAGTGATAGTGTCTAGGGATCTCAAGGTAGCAAAATAATGTGACAAGACAGTGGCCAAAGCCAGAAGGATACTACATTCAGAGAAACATAACCAGCTGAAGGAAGGAGGTTTTATTGCCCCACACAAGTTGTTGGTGAGGCCTCACTTGGAGTATAGGCTTCAGTTTCAGAGACTTGAAACGGTTCAGAGGAGAATGACCAAACTGATAAAGAACCTGCACCAGAAGACTACAAGAAGAGACTTGAGGACCTAAATATTTATGCCCTGGAAGACAGAAGTGACAGGAGAGATATGATACTAATGTTTAAATAAACATTTTCCAAGACAGGGAAACTGTAGAACTAGAATGCATGATATGAAGCTGCATAGAGGTAAACTCAAAAGCAATGTCAGGAAATACATTTTTTTTTTTACAGAAAGAGTGTTGATTGCCTGGAATGCCCTCCAATGGAGGTGGTGGGGGAAAACAGTAACAGAATTTAAAAAGGCATGTGACAGACACATAATATCCCTTTATAGCAAGAGGATGGAATCAAAGCAAACGTAAATAACTTTTACAGTTCACAGCTGTGGGTACAACACTAAAGAACGCATAGAGTGGGGTAACCTGCACAAAAAGATGGGTAAAACCCTAAACAAAGGTACAGAGGGGGGGGGGGGCGGTAACCAGCATGGAGCAGTTGATATAATTCTAGCCACGTTGCTGGGCAGGCTAGGTAGACCATACTGGTCTTTATCTGTCGGCATTTACTATGTTACTCTATTTTTCTATCCTTTCCCTCATACATATTATATTGTAAATGACGTTTCTGGGGAGAAGTGGTAAATATGATAATAGCTGTGTTAAGGAATAAACACAGCTTAGTAAACACATTGCTATGTTAAGAACAAACAAAACATTCAGATAAAAGGTCATCCAAACACAAGTGTGACAACAAAAGTTATACATTCAGGAAAACAGGCAGAAATCTTAAAATGGCATATCTTCATATGATTGATGCCCTGCATCAACATGCACATTTTCACTTCTATATGAATAATATATCAAGCAATTTAAACTGTTTGTTGATACTGATTCACTCTGAGACTGGAATCATCTGGTTGGGCTTAAATGTCCTAAGTCTGTATGGTTTCAAATTAGAATCAATACCATAAGTACAGTACCCATGAATTAATTGGAATCTTAGTGCATGAAATAGCATAAAAATGTTCCTGTCTGAGCTGAAGCGCATCTTCTAATTGCTGGGTCATGGGTTATAGCCATACAATAACACTACTGTAGCAGTAATTCACTTCTGAATTTAGGAGACTTTGGCAGTTGCCTGGATTGAACAAACAAGGAAATATCATTTATAAATCCAACTCCTGGATGCTGACTTCCATTCCTTTTACTTGAACTGCCAGGCACATAGATTTTCATTAGACATAGTTCAGGTTTACTTTAATATAATTTAAAACTTTATTAAGTAATAAAACAGTACAATTTTTCTAGACATAAATTACATGAGTGCTGTACATTACTGAAGGAAAAAACATAAAATATTAAAGAAGATGAGCAAGATGACCTTTAAGTTTAATTTTAAACCTCTTGTCCATTCATCAAACTGAGAAAACTACAATGAAAACATAAGAATATAGGAACTGCCAACCTGGGTCATACTGATGGTCCATCAAGCTTAGCAGGTGTTTTCCGTGGACAGCAGGAATAAGTTCTCACATATGGGTGATGTCCCTGATGGAGCCCCTTCAGGAATGCTCCCCAGTCTTCACTGGAAGGTTTTGGGAGGCTACACTGCTCATGTGTGCCTGCCTTCCTGCCTGCTGTGGTGCCATCTTATCTCCAGTTTGATAATAAAACTGATAAACAAAAAATACAACTCCTTGGGGAGGTGGGAGGGTTGTGAGGACTTATTCCTGCTGTCCATGGAGAACATCTGCTATAGGTGAGTAACCATGCTTTCTCTGTGGACATGCAGGAAGTCCACACGTATGGGACTCCCAAGCAATAGGCTACCAAAAAACAAGAAAACAAGCCCAACAGGTGCCAATAAACTAGAGAACATGAAGAAACAGCATGGGTAGTCCCTCTGGGGGACTTGACTAACTCAGCATCCACAGCATACATCGACACCGGGATGACTTCATTGATAGCCTGGATGGACAGAAGGGCTGGTGGGAAGGAGTTGAACCTAAGTCCCAAATAGATGCCAGAGTATGCCTTGGCCGAAGTTGCTGTTCCCCATCTAGGCAGTGGTGGGCCATGAACGTGTGGACAGAGGACCACGTTACAGCCCTACAAATCTCCTCCATGGAGACCCAAATACAAGTTGGCCATTGGTGCAGCCAAGACTTTGACATTGTGAGCCATGACATGCCCCTCGAGGCTCAGACCCACCTGTGCATAGGTGAACGATATGCAGTCCACCACCCAAATGGACAGCGTGTGTTTAGAGACAGCCATGCCCAGCTTTCTGGGATCAAATGAGATGAACAGCTGAGGGGAACGCCGGTGCACTTTCGTTTGCTCAAGGTAGAAGACCAGGGCTCACTTGCAGTCTAACATATGTAGGGTGGCCTCCACACAGCTGTATGAGGCCTGGGAAAAAAGGTGGGCAAGACTGTTGATTGATTGAGGTAGAAAGAAGAGACAATCTTGGGCAAGAAACAAGGACGTGTACACAGCACCACTCTATTCTGATGGAACCTAGTATATGGCAGGTGAGTCACCAATGCCTGAAGCTCACTGACATGGGGTGATGAAGTAACCGCCACAAGGAATATGACCTTCCAAGGTCAGGAATTTCAGTGAACAAGACACAAGTGGCTCAAAAGGAATTGACAGGAGCTGCGCCAAGACCACATTGAGATCCCAATCCACTGGTGGGTGCTTAAATGGAGGTTTAGACAGGAGTAAGTATCGCATAAAGTAAGCAACCAAGGACTGGGCTGAGATGGACTTGCCAGCCCAGGTCACCATCACCCATTGCCCCTCTCCTTGCAACTGTCAGCTGCACAAGCCACATATTGGTGCCATCCCACTGCCCAAGTGACGCTAACTGGTAGAACATGTACCCTGGTCTGCCAGTAGATGGTGTGTCGCATGCTGACCACAGTTGCCAATAGACTCTGCCCCAAGAATGTCCCATGCTCATGTGCACATCTCACATTGCCCCCACAGGTGACTGTTGCTATCCACTGAGGATCTGGCTGCTGACCCCAGTGCGCCACCCAATGAGCCAGAAGGAGTGCTACAATGCCACGCATCAGCATACCAGAGCAGTCGTGGAACATGCAATAGGGGTGCTGAAGAGCCACTTCTGGTGCTTCTACAAGAGCAGTGGGAACCTCCTGTACACCCCTGAGCATGTGTGTCTGATCTTCGCAGCATGCTGTGTACTGCACAACCTGGCACGGATGCGAGGGGTGCTGGACCCAGAGCCAGCAGTTGCAGGGGTGTGGGAGGCTGCAGAGGCAGAGGATGGTGATTCAGCAGAATCCAGGAGCCAGCAGAAGTCCAGGGCACTAGTCCACTGTGCGAGGGTGATACGGGACAGTTTTTAAGGGGGACACCCTGCACCAGTACCAGCATGGGACATGCAGAATGATCAATAAAAAGTGTCTATTACTGCCTTATGCCTGCAGTGTGCCTCATTATTTCCTTCCACATCTATCCCATGCCCCTGGGCTCCCCGCTGCCCATGTGCACCGTGCCATTCCTGCTTCCCTGTCCACCATCATGTAGGCTGTCGGTATGGCAGTATTTGGCTACCCGAGTAGGTTCCTTTAGACATACACAGTTATGACGTGCAGCAGCGCCACGCCCCATCCAAAGGCATAGCTGGTACCCACGTAGACCCCCAAGCGCTGATGTTTCAAAAATCCACGGCACAGCTCGCCGTAGGACACCATAGATACACAGCACATAGCGATAGCAACATAGGCATGCAGGACTGCCCAGACTGCTATAGCCGGATAGGGCAGATATCACCATATGCAGGCATGGCAACCATGGCATATGGGCAGTGCATAGGTACACCAGATGCCCCAGACCCATGGTCATGCATACCTGCCGTCCTACTTCTCTGGTTGCTGTTTGTGTTGCATACATGGGTATCGCATGTCATCCTTGGGCGTAGAGTCCAGGTTATGTGACCTGTGCTACCCATATATGCCATGGTGTGCGCCTACCGCTGTGCTTGGTTTGTCCTGCATTTTCGTAGCCTGTCCATTTTGGCAGCGCATGACTCACAATTCAAGCACTTTTCCTGACCGGGTAACTTTCTGTGGGTATGGAAGACCTCAGCGCCCCATTTAAAATCGGGCCCGGTATTTCTATCAGCAGGGATGAGCTGCTGATATCAACCACTCAAAAACAGACATATTAATTGTAACAAAAGACCAATCATACATTCCCCCACCATACATCACACTTCAAGATCAAGATATTAAAATAAAAAATGAAGTGAAGTATCTAGGTGTGATCCTTGATAGGCATCTCAGTATGGCCTCTCACATTAGAAACACTACAAAAAAATATTTTTCAAACTTAAAATACTAAAGCAACTATGCCCACTTGTTCATATACAAGACTTTATGAGCATAATATAGGCAATCATCACACCTCATTTTGACTTTGCCAACTTAATCCTACTAGGCACATCAAAACAAAACATTAAAAGACTTCAACTGGCACAAAATGCAGCAGCTCGAATCATAATGAAGACCCAAACATTTGAACACATATCACCTATGCTAGCTAATTTACACTGGCTACCAATTCAATGCAGGATAAACTATAAGACCATAATAACTACATTCAAGGCACTAAATAACATGGCTCCACCAACACTAGGCAAGCTTATCACGAAGGATTATAATAAAACCACACACAGGAAAGGCTATACAAACAAACTAATAACTCCGAAAGACTTCACAAAAGCTAAAAAGACAACCAACAAAAAGGCATTCTCCCATGCAGCACCCATCCTATTTTATTTATTTAGCATACATTTGTATGCCGCTACTTCCAGTGATCAGTAGTGGCTTGATTACAGGCGTGAAATTGACAAATCATGACAGAAAATTTGATGAAATATAATATTGATTCGGAAGGGAAAGCACAGCACAGCACACAGTTAGGGGTCTCAAGTAGGGGTCAGATAGGGATCCTATGGAACTCCCTCCCTGAGGAAATCAGAGCAGTAACAGAAATTAAGGAACTCAGAAAGAAACTAAAAACACATCTTTTTACATCACACTTTGACCCTATGACATACTCCTTCTCCCATAACGAAAACAGATAACAAATGACAAACCAGAATACTACCAAGAAAGACATATAATACAAGCAACTAAAATTATCCCAGTACCCTCTACACTGGTTTCATTGCTCTTTTCGGGTGACCTGTCACCCTAACTAATCACAATTAGTCAACCTACCACTATGCAATTTACATAGTTTAAATGCAATATATCATATAGTTGTAATACCTCAAAACGTTGTTTCGTTATTGTACTTAGGTTTTGTATATAGTTGAAATACCTCAGAACGTTGTTTGTTATCATTGTACTTAGATTCAGCTTCAATGGAAACTAAGTGTGTTTTGTTACTAAGGCTCAGGCCTTCTGTACATAGTTTTATGGATGTTCAATGTAAAAACAGATTTTTGCTCTGTCCATTAACTTGTTTTTTGTAAACCGCGCCTGATCCATGGGAAAGTGCGGTATATAAGTGATTGTTAAATAAAATAAATAAAATGAGCATGGAGAGCTGATGGAGGAAGAGGATACCCGCATGGTCAGTCTGATAGCCTAATCAACTCTAGATATCACGGGGCGACAGATAGCCCTCACATCCATCATTCTCCATTTCTGTACTTGTCAACTATTGGTCTAATGCCACACGTATTAACCTTTCATTACAGGGGCTTCTAGCTTATCTTGGTGCTGCTTTGATCTCATCAGTTCTTCTGGGCTGTTGCCACTAGGGATGTGCATTCATCTAAAATGAAATGCAAAATATCGATGATATTTCCCATTTCATTTTGTATTGTTTAGGCATGAAAACGATAAAGAAAATGCTGAAATTTTGCCTCTAACCATCGTGTGTTAATAGTGCGCACTAATCACTTAATAGCACACGCTATAGAGCAATACTGAAAACTATGGCCCAAATAGCGTGCACTATTGAGCCATAGTGTGCCTATTAGTGTGCCCTATTGCCTGATAATGCACACTATTAATAGATGGAAAGTGATGAAAAAATGCATAAAAATGACACAAAATGAAAATGTTTGCTCACCAAAGCTGGAAAATGAAACAAAAAACATTTTTTTTTTGCCTGCACACTCCTAATCACCACCAATGCTACAGCCCCATTCCCATGCTTTTGGGCCTTCACTATGGTGCATTCTCTGATTCTTCTTTTCAACTCTTAGCATGTTATCTAGGCAGTCTATATGACTGTTTCTTCCACCCTTGGGGTATCTTCTTCTGTACTTAATTTTCCTATGCTGGGATCTAATTCCTCAGGGCCAGGACTAATTTGTGGGCACACAGCTTAGTTGAATTCAACCCACTTCTTCAGCTTGGGCCACACTGCTTATTCTATTGTGTTAGCTCTCCTCTGCTACTTTAGGGCCTTCCAACTAATCTGAGTGCCATGCTCAGGCCGGAGGGACTGGGATTTCTAGTCCTATAGGCACTCCTTGTGGTCTTGGGCAAGCCACTTAACCCTCCATTGCCCATGTTCCCTGTAAGTATTAGCGTATGTGTGTCATATCCCCTCGTGTTAAATGTATCTCCCAATTGACCGCTTTGACCCGGTGAAAAGCGGGATATAAATACAGCTAAATAAATAAATGCTGTGTTCATCCTCCTAGCATAATTTATGGCCTTGAAGCCAATTTGGGTGCAGTGCTGATCTTCCCTTACTAATTTACTCCTCTTGGTATGTTTCCACCAATTGAGGGGCTGATTTAACTCTTCCATTATTTCAGGGTGTTCATTGCTCTCTATGTTCTACTTTGACCTTCTGATGGTGGTTTCTGGTACTCATCCAGACACCACCCCATGTACTCTTTGCCACTCTTCCGGTACTCCTGGGGGGTTTGTATCATTCTTGATGGCTTGTTGTGCTATTACAGATGCCTGTCATTAAATTTCAAAAGGGTTGGATTGAAAATAGCTGGCAACCTCTCTGTTCCATTGCAAAATAGCTTTCCCCATAGACTTTAATGTGGACATGTGTTGAATGATTGAATGCTTGAGCTCCTCAAGATTAATTTCACATTTCAAGATTATTTCACATTGTCTAGACTATAATATGATGTTCCCTGTACATATGTTCTGTTATATTATGACATTCTATGTAAAACAAACTTGCTTTGTTAATTGTTGTTCACTGTGAACCGCAACTGAACTTTGGAAGATGCGGTATATAAATGTGTATAAAATAAATAAATAAATAATCAAATGGATATATTTTGGTAAACAAAGAGGAGTCTGAAAATCTTTGACATGCACATATCCACTAAATATCTTACTGTCTCCCTTGTCCCCCCCCCCCCCTCCAAAACCTCCCTTTAATACTTCTACCTTTACTTGTCAACAGGAGGAGAAGACCTTTCTCTTACAGGATCCAATAAAATGTTCTAAACTGCACTAGCTGGAGGCATGTTTCAATTTCAGTTTCCATTTATTTTTTATAGATGCAAACTCCAAATGATTCAGTACGGTGCTTACAATACAAGCAACAGATTTAAAAATAGAAATACAACCACTACAGTTTCCAGAACAACCTAAAATGGGTGAAAAATCTCATCTAATAAATACAGAAAGAAAATATGAAAGTAAAAGAAAAAAAGCTTCCTTTTCACAACCAAAAAGAAGATTCTCCCAACTCTTGGCTTTACTATTGCCTCTTCCAATGATAAAAGATAACTCTTGACTTAATTTTGCATAATTCATATTCTTAGACTATTACATGATTATTAATTCCTACTGCTTCTATCTGTATTTTGTGTATACTCTCTGAAGAAATGTGAGCCACATGTATCCAAGCAATTAAAATTCAGAAACTACCATGGCAAACTGCAGTTTCACTTTCTAGATTCTTCTTAGGTGCATTTTTAATAATGTGCTTATCAAAAAAAAGCTTAACTATACCTCCATGAACTGCAATTTTTCCAAAAATCACAGACTTGTGTGCTTTTCCAAGCATAGTTTTGCTATGCTGAAATCACTAATGAGCTGATATGCATGATTTCTCAGCTCATTAGTAGCCTTGTATTTTGTCTCCTGCTGTCTTTGCAAGCACAAAATTGTGTGTGAAAATCCCACAAATGCATGTAAAAATTCAAAAGCTTTAATATATGTGTTATTTGTAAAAAGGGACCCAAAGGGGAGGGGGGGGGCTAGGGTCTAAAGGGTAAATGTTTAGAGTATAGGAACAGCTCTGAATATGCTGACAGTTTCACAAGAGGTGTTTATGCCTAAGTAAGACAGTCAAGGTTGTATGTTGCAAGGGAAACTTGATATTGTTTGCATGCTCTACTTCTGACCGGGCGTACAAAGTTAAAATCCTTCCTTGGCTTTTTGGCTTCAATTCTCTAAATTCAATGCAAGTGAGGAAGGAATGAAAACACACACACAAAACACAGAATTATACCATAACAGTGTCTGCTTAAGGCCTTAAGTGAGGGGTTCACAGGCCTGCAAACCTGAATAGTGCCCTGTAAGCCCCCACCTTAGCGTGGCCACAGGACTTCTTTTATTAGGTAAAAAAACTTCCACATTCTACAATTTCATCTTATCACTATACATCTTTATTTAATTAATTTAAACAGTTTTTCTATACCACCCCTTCCATCAATCAGTGGCAGTTTACATCCAACAAAGAACTGAGTTACAGAGAACATGTTGTGAACTATGATACAAGGAACATGTTGCGTACTATGCTCCTGTTTCACTTTTTCTTCTACGTGTTACTGATCAAGCTAAACACTACATGTTACAGGTCAAACTGGACAAAGACATTGCTCATGTTTAATCGGGACAAACATTCTGTAAAGCAAAAACATTCTGTCTCATTTTCACAAACATTTACAAAATACGACCTTGGCTTCTATAACACATAACGCTAAGGGGTCTGTTTACTAAAAGGCCGGTGTTGTGCGGTCCGCGGTACCGAGCGGGTGCCGTATAAGGAGTGGGCGTTCCGTCGTGAAGAACAGAAGCTGTGATTGACAGATGCGCTAAGGTGCGCGGCGCCCGTGTGGTTAGTGCCCTGTGACATTACGGCGTCTGATCTGTGCACATAGATCACACTGCTCACGGTTTTTGGGCTTCCACTATTGTGCTGCACATTGCTGACGGAAACGGTTTTTCTTTTCCCTGCACAGCACCTCTAACGCGAGTGTTTCACTGGCGGTAAATTTCTTTCTTTGCAGATTCGGGCACGCTCCTGTGCGGCGAGTCTCTCCCTCCCACATTCCGCCCACTGACCCCGTCTCTCCGCCCCTAGGGGGCCTTCCTCCGCCCTCATTTCGCCTTGGCACGCCTCTTTCGCACATTACCGCCCCGCAAATGTGCGCGTTGTCGGCGCACGCTTGCGGGACCCGTTAATGTGCCGCGCACTCGTACGGGGCGCTTAAGAGCACTTAAATACATCTTTTAGAGCGCTCATGTGCGCCCCGTACATGTGCGCCGTTTAGTAAACAGACCCCTAAGTTGTCAGCAAAATTCCCAGCCATTCTGAACCCTGGTGCCCCACTTTGAATCCCGTTCTACAGAAAGTAAGCTTACATTTGCAAAAAAAAGCTCTCAGCATAGGCCAGGTCACTTATGTTTGTGAACAACTTGACATGTGAAGTATATTGTTAAGGTTGTATCTTGTAAAGAACAAACAAACAAAATTAATTTTCACAAGGAAGTTTGTGATGACTAAGATATGACCAATATGTTTATGCATAGTTTGGTCTCCAGTGTGTAGATATTGTTAACAATTAAGGCAAAAAGCATGATGCAGACTGATAAGACTAAATTGTACAATGTGGCACTTTTTCCTAAATAAAAGTAGATGCTGCAGCCCCGTGGCTGCCTTCCTAAAGTTTTAGCAGACTTTGTTATGCTGTATCTCTGCGTCTTTTGTGTTTTCATTTCTTCTCACTTGCTTCTGGGACCAGAGATAGGAAACCAAGGAAGGATTCCAGTAGTTGATGACTCCAGCCAGGCAGTCAGGAACAGACGATACAAACAGTTTATCCCATGACTCGGATTCTTTTTCTGGCTCTGAGGCAAGACAGACGTTTATCAGGAGAACTGTGAGTATGATGGGCAGGACCGTACTGAGCCCTGTGCGAGCGGTGCGGCCGCACAGGGCGCAAAGACTTAAGGGGCACATTTCGGCTGTCTGCCGTTGCCTGCTGCCGCCACTTTAGCAGCAGCAGGCAGCGGCAGAGAGCTGAAATGCGCTCCTTAAGTCTTCTCGCCAGCACACTAAGCAGGTCCGGGAGGGTCCAAACCTGCTTAGTGTGCTGGCGAGTTGCACATCGAGTGCGCACCTCTTCTCTTCCGCTCCCATAAAGTGGCTAGATGGAGGTGCGGGAGGGGGGCGCGTGCCCGATGTGCAACTCGCACAGGGCGCTTTTCACTGTCGGTACGGCTCTGATGATGGGTAATTTGTTCAGTCACTGGCAGAATAGAATTAATTTGCAAAAATGGCAAGAAAAGGCATAGGCTTTAGCATTTAAGAAGGGGGTGGGGGATCGGTCTTACTGAATGAGCCATGAAACATGGTGATCTTGCTATAGACCCTGCAGCACAATGGCACTTAATGACTATTGGTAATGAAGCACTACAGTTTCCTTTGGGGGGAAATTTCTCAGAGGATAAACTGCAGTGATTGAAATATGAAATGGCGGTCAATGATTCAGGGAGACTGCATACTAGTCCTGAGTGGGTTATCCTTACATGGTGGAGACAATAGCACATGAAAAATCTCAAGAAAAACAAAAAGATAAGGTCCAAGACCTTAAACATTAGTTGTATGTATTAGAAGAGAAAGTGTATAATGATTCATTTCTTTGCTTTCCTTATGCTGTGCTTTTAAAAGGATATGTTCTGGTTGTAAAGATTTGAATAGCCTGGCTTTAACTTGATAATTAGTAGTTAATTTTTTTTTATATTCAGATTTTCTTCTTTAGTAGGTCACAGCCTTATTTCACCAGATTTTCAAGTTGATATTTGAAACATCTGTTTTATTATCATTGCTGGTTGGTCATATATAAATATACAACTTGCACATCTGGAGGTCAATTCCGTTGGGTGCGTCTTCTGCCTGACCGGCTGGTCAGAAATGGGATGTATTCCTGTTCACCCGATTCTGATCCCACAGGGGCTAGACATGCCCATGGGATCAGAATCAGGTCTACCAGCCTGGATGTGCAGGCTGTGCTCCAATTCTGGCTGCCCAGACATCCAAGCAACTCCCTGGCTAGCCCAGCCTTGGTCCTGCATGGGGTGGGGTGGCATGGTATCCTGTTGCCATGCCACCGTGGCTCCATACAGGAGCTGTAATCCCCAGCAGTGACAGAAAAGTTGATATATACCACCTTGATTACAGGAGAAGACGGTATATAAATACTTTTAAATAAATAAATAAATAAATAAATAAATAAAATTTTGCCGCAGCCTGACCCTCAATTGGATTGCCGCGGCCAGGGTTAAGCTGCAGGGAACCCCCTGCATCCTCTGGATCGAGCATCCTCCTCTGTCTAGGGGGACTTATTCCACCTCCAAGGTGGAATACATCCCCTGTACAAATGACCGACCCCAGACGTATAGGGCCAACCTCAGAATTGGCCCTGTATATCCGAGAACATAAGAATATAAGATATGACATACTGGGTCAGACCAAGGTCCATCAAGCCCAGTAACCTGTTTCCAACAGTGGAAAATCTAGGGCATACGTACCTAACAGTTTTCCCAAAAGACACAGGTTCCACAATGCTTGTTCTGGGTAAAGCATTGATATCCTGGGTCCCTTCTTAATAATGGTTTATGGATCTTTCCTCCAGGAACTTGTCCAAACCTTTTTTAAACCCAGCTACACTAACAGCCTTTACTACATCCTCCGGTAACAAATTCCAGAGTTTGATTACACGTTGAGTGAAAAAATATTTTCTTTTATTAGTCTTAAATACTTTACCCTGTAGCTTCATTGCATGTCCCCTAGTCTTTCTATATTCTGATAACGTAAACAATCGATCTACGTTTACCTGTTCCACTCCGTTCATTAATTTATAGACTTCTATCATATCTCCCCTCAGCCGTCTCTTTTCCAGGTTAAAGAACCCTAACCTTTTTAGCCTTTCTTCATAGGAGTATCCTTCCATCCCCTTTACCATTTTAGTGACTCTTCTCTGAACCTTTTCTAATAACGCTATATCCTTTTTAAGATATGGCGACCAGAATTGCACACCATATTCAAGGTACGGTCTCACCATGGAACGATATAGAGGCATTATAATATCTTTTGTTTTATTTTCCATTCCTTTCCTTATGATACCTAGCATTCTATTTGCTCTCTAGGCCGCTGCTGCACACTGGGCCGAGGGTTTTAACATGGTATCCACAATGACGCCTAAATCTTTTTCCTGGGTGGTGGTTCCTAATGCGGAACCTTGCATCGTGTAACCATAGTTTGGGTTGTTCTTCCCTAGGTGCATAACTTTGCACTTGTCCACATTAAATTTCATCTGCCATTTTGATGCCCAGTCTTTCAATTTATCAAGATCCTCTTGCAATTTTTCACAATCCTCTTGGGTTTTAACAACTTTAAATAGTTTTCTGTCATCTGCAAATTTGATAACCTCACTCGTTATTCCACTTTCCAGGTCATTTATGAATATGTTAAAAAGCAGCGGACCCAGCACAGATCCCTGGGGTACACCACTATTCACCTTTCTCCATTGGGAAAATTCGCCATTTAGCCCTACCCCTCTGCTTTCTATCTTTTAACCAGTTCCTGATCCACAATAGTGCACTGCCTCCTATCCCATGACTCTTTAGTTTTGCCAAACGTCTCAGATGAGGGACCTGTGATAAGGAAGCTTATCATAGCTCAGGAAGGAGCTATAGAAAAGGTGAAGTGACTCTGAACAAGCAACCTGTCAGTTCTGGTAGAAATAAGAAAACAGAATTTTCCCATAAAAGACTACAAGTCCCAGAAAGCACCAGGTTTCCAACAGCCATTAGAGGATCTGAAGTGGGGAAACGTGTGTTCAATCAGGAGGGCTATGAGGTAATCCCTAAGCACTCATCTCAAAGGGCAGGGCCTGATTCAGCACAGCTGCGCTGTATTAGAGGGGAGCACTCATCTAAGCAGAATAAGAGTAGAGTTTATTCTACAGAGGACCATCTTCATGATCACCTTGGATATCCAGAGAATTGTCCTCAGTATCCTGAGAATCAGCTTGAGTTTGATCATCAGTTTCATCTGAAGGATCATCAGAAGCAGAAGCCAAACCGGACGGACAGAGAGGGAAAGAGACCCTTTGGAAGAAGGAAGAGAAAAGCCTTTGAGAGGTCTAGAAGAGTCCAAAGCAGTACGTATACTGGGAGGTATTCCAAGGGCCAGCATACACCATTGGACTGGGGAAAGCCAGAGGAATGGTGCTGCAGAGCTAGGAATCACCAGAGGCTACCTGTGAGGGAGACGGCTGCACGTGGAAGGGACCCTAAGACCTGTGCCAGAAGGTATGTGAAGAGAGATCCAGTGTCCAGGAATCTGGATTGGAAGGCTGGACATAAGAACTGGACTACATACTGGCCAGGCTATATAGAGAGGAACTCTAGCAGCAATGGAAGCTCAGGTATGAACACTGATCTATGCCCTAGCTATAACCTTGAAAGACAGCAGGGAAACAAGTATTCTCCTGAAAATGCTCCATTGAGAGATTCATCTGTGCCAATCCATGATATTGAACCCATGCTTGTTGAACAAGGGGGAATAATAGCAGATGAGGATCCTGTTTATATGGACTGCTCTCTATCTAAACTCCGTTGGTAACTTTCTGTTATAAAGTACAGCAACCATCACAAAGAAATACAAATGTGTTCTTTAATCTACTCAGAAAAGCTCCTGAAGCAGGATTTGACCCACAGTGGAAGGCAAGCCAGCTAAGGGGTTTCAGCTGGTGACTGCTAGCAATTAAGCCTTACCTAATTGCTTGTGAGCTAGGAGAGAATCACTTTTGAATTTATGTGGGAAGTAATCAGAAGTTAATCTGAAAAGAACAGTTTGTTTCTTGCTTTGTAGCTTTTCATTTGTTGTTTTCCTGATTTTGACTTTGTTTTTCCAAGTTAACACTGAAAGCAAGTAACCTAATTTTTGTGCTACCAAGCATATCTGTGTTGGGAGAAATAACCCCATAAATAAATATCTTATTGGCTTTACCCATGAGCACAACTAAATTATTGTCAGCAGCTGTGTCTGGTGTGAATGAACTACATTGCCCACAATACCTTGCAAATCATATAGATATATGCACTTGACAAGACTGTGAAGATTCTCACCCAGGCAGCCGTCTGACAAATGGCGTAGTTTTTCGGATTGCTTTTGCACAAAAGGGATTTATTTGCTGAGGATTACAACTAAAGTTCAAGTTTAAAGCTGGAAAAAAATGATTTTCCCTCAACTGCACTTTGGAGGAGAAGAGGTTGTTCCAGGAAGCTGTCCCAGGAGGAAAAGACCCTGTGCAGAGCTGGATTCATCACTGAGACAAGGTAATAAGTACCTGGGCATGTCTAGTGGTGGATGGGAGTAAGGCACAGGGGTAATTGAAAAAAAAAAGTGTAGAAAAAACACCTGTTTGGAAGGTGGTGCACTGTGTTTATTTTTCTTTGTATTTCTTGCAGGAATCAAGATGGATTCAAGGGAACTAGCTGAGTGGATGGCAGCCCAATTTAGCAGGCAGCAGGAGCTAGCACAGCAGGCTCAGGACACTGCTATGAGAGCCTTAATGGAACAGCAGAAGCCAGTGCTTGATCTGGTGCAAGCCCTAGTTGAGCTGAAGAACCAAAGTGGAACAGATGCAAGACCAGCAGTAAATACTGGTACACCACATGTGGACAGTGTGGGACTCAATCAAGGGATTGGGGCATTTAGTTTTGGGAAGCTAACTCCAGATGATAATGTTGATGATTTTCTAGTCTTTTGAAAGAGTGGCACAAGCATTAGCATGGCCAGAGACCCAGTGGGCAGTAAGGCTGGCAGCCTCATTAACTGGAGAGGCGCTTGCAGCTTACAGAGCAATGCCAGCAGCCCAGGCTTTGAATTATAAGGATGTAAAGGCTGCTATTAGAGATCGCCTAGGGTTGTCTATTTCAGAGTATAGGCGAATGTTTAGAGCTACTACATTGAGAGTGGGTGAAACACCCAGGGCTCTGAGTCAGAGAATCAGAGGTTTAGCTGTAAAATGGTTGGAGCCTGAGCAAAAGACGGTAGAAATGTTATTAGACATTATTATGCTGGAACAATTGATGTCTGCTGTGCCTAAAGATTTGCACACTTTCCTTATACAGCAAAATTGCCAAAATCTTGGAGAGGCAACCATGCTAGCATAGAGATTCTTGGAAGCCACGCAGGCTTGCCATAGAATGGGTGGCCCTCTGAAGATTGGTGCTGAGGCAAGATGTGCTGTATCAGAAAAGAAAATAATTAAAAATGTTTCTGAAAATGAATGTACTGTATCAAACCAGATGACACAGTGGAATAGAAAGAAATGTTTCAAGTGTGGAAAATGGGGACATTTAAAAAAGAGATGCCAGACATACACTAGCTTAGTGGGTGTGGATTTAAAACAGCCCAAAGAAGGATTTCTTTTGATGGTTGATGTGCAAGGAATTACCACAAATGCTTTGTTAGACTCTGGGGCAGACCAGAGTATGATGTCAAAAAGGCTTTGGAAAAGGATAGAGGCCCAAGAAGGATTTGTGCCTAGAACCCCTGAAAGCCAAGTTCACTTCAGATGCATTCATGGTGCTGCAACATCATATCCCACCTATAGGCTAAAGGTTAAGTGCCTGGGGGGACAAGAGGAAGTCCTGTTAGCAGTGGTGCCTAGGCTACCCTTTGATTTGGTTCTAGGAAGAGACTGGCCAAGATTTAAGCAGGGTCTAGTGGAAGGACTAGGAAAGAAGGAGGGAAAAGGTTTAATGGTAATAGCTCCCGGGCCTTTATTTGGAAGTCCTCAGACCCCAGCTAAAAAGATGGTTAAGCGTCCAGAAGACCAAGCTACCCCAAAGCAGACATTCGTCCTAAAGTACCATAGGGTCACAGAGAAGGCCCAAGCTCCTAAGCGGGCAACCCCTCAAGCTGCTGGGTTTGACCTGTGCAGCATAGAAAATGTGACTGTACCTAGCCAAGGGAGAGCCCTGGTGGACACTGGTCTCCAAGTGGAAATACCTATTGGATGCTATGGGAGAGTAGCCCCAAGGTCCGGATTAGCCCTTAAATATTTCATCGATGTGGGTGCGGGAGTAATTAATCCCGATTACAGGGGCAATATTAAAGTTCTGTTATTTAACTTTGGACAGAATGATTATCACGTGAAGACAGGAGTCAGAATTGCCCAATTGATCTGTGAGAGGCTGGGTTTTCCACCTGTGGAGGAGGTCACATCCCTGGAGAATTCTGAACGTGGAACCAAAGGCTTTGGTTCTACTGATGTCAAAGGGGTTAAAAGCCTAGCTGCCACCGTGTGCCCGAGAGAGGGAGGTGAATGAAGAGGAAGATTTGGGATCCCAGGTATCTGATTGTAAAGAAAAATCAGAGCCCCAAATAGGTGAGGACCTGACAGTGGTACAACAGGAAGAAATTAGGAAATTGCTCAAAGAGTTTCCAGATGTGTTGACACCCATACCTGGGGAGACACATTTGGTTGCCCATGAAATAATAACTCCACCGGGGAAATTAGTTCGTCAAAGGCCATACCGCTTGCCTGAAGCCAAGAGACAGGAAGTAGTGGCACAAGTCCAGGAGATGTTGGACATGGGAGTAATAGAGGAGTCAAAGAGTCCCTGGAATAGCCCCATAGTCCTGGTGCCGAAGCCTGATGGATCTTTAAGATTTTGTATTGACTTCCGGCAGGTAAACGCCATATCAGTTTTTGATGCATATCCAATGCCAAGAATTGAAGAGCTGTTGGACCAGCTGGGACAGGCTCAATACTTAACCACCCTTGATATGACAAAAGGATATTGGCAAATCCCTCTCACCAGGGAGTCGAAGCCGAAGACTGCGTTCAGCACCCCCGTTGGCCTTTTCCAGTTCAAGAGGATGCCTTTCGGACTGCATGGAGCAGCGGCTACCTGCCAAAGGTTAGTGGATCAGGTACTTCGACCCCACCAAAATTATGCTTTTGTATATATGGATGATGTCATAATCCATAGTAACACCTGGGCGGAGCATCTAAAGAGGATCAGGGCAGTCTTGTGCTCCATGAAGCAAGCGGGAATCACTTTAAACCCGAAGAAGTGTGCCTTTGCAAATAGGGAGGTAAAATACCTGGGCCACCTAGTGGGAAGAGGAAAAATTAAACCTCTAATGAGTAAAGTAGATAGCATCAGGAATTTTCCTCCTCCAACAACAAAGAAACAACTAAGAAGTTTCTTAGGACTTATTGGATACTACCGCAGGTTTATACCGCAATTCGCAGAGAAAAGTGCAATTTTCACGGATATGCTGCGGAAGAATTGTCCAAATCAGCTAAAGTGGACACCTGAAGCTGAAAAAGCGTTTTCAGTCTTAAAAGGAAAATTGTGTACAGGACCGGTACTGAAAGGGGTGGACTACAAGAAACCCTTTTTGGTTCAAACAGATGCATCGGACGTAGGGCTAGGAGCGGTTCTATCCCAGTGTCACAAAGGGGAGGAGCATCCTGTGATGTACCTGAGCAGGAAGTTGTCACCGGCTGAACAAAAGTATTCCACAATAGAAAAAGAATGTTTAGCTATCAAGTGGTCAGTGGAGGCGTTAAGGTTTTACCTTACAGGGAGAAAGTTCCAGTTGGTCACGGACCATGCCCCACTTAAGTGGTTGCAGCAAATGAAGAACCACAATGCCAGGTTGACACGCTGGTACATGGCCTTACAGGCATTTGATTTTCAAGTTGAACATCGTGCTGGGAAGTTATACAAGAATGCGGATGCCCTTTCCCGGATTATGGACTGTAGAAAAGAAGTTTCACCAGTTACACCAGTCCGTAATAACTTAAGCAGGGGGGTATGTGATAAGGAAGCTTATCATAGCTCAGGAAGGAGCTATAGAAAAGGTGAAGTGACTCTAAACAAGCAACCTGTCAGTTCTGGTAGAAATAAGAAAACAGAATTTTCCCATAAAAGACTACCAGTCCCAGAATGCACCAGGTTTCCAACAGCCATTAGAGGTGCTGAAGTGGGGAAACATGTGTTTAATCAGGAGGGCTATGAGGTAATCCCTAAGCACTCATCTCAAAGGGCAGGGCCTGATTCAGCACAGCTGCGCTGTGTTAGGGAGGAGCACTCATCTAGGCAGAATAAGAGTAGAGTTTATTCTACAGATGACCATCTTCATTTTCTTCATGATCACCTTGGATATCCAGAGAATTGTCCTCAATATCCTGAGAATCAGCTTGAGTTTGATCATCAGTTTCATCTGAAGGATCATCAGAGGCAGAAGCCAAACCGGACGGACAGAGAGGGAAAGAGACCCTTTGGAAGAAGGAAGAGAAAAGCCTTTGAGAGGTCTAGAAGAGTCCAAAGCAGTACGTATACTGGGAGGTATTCCAAGGGCCAGCATACACCATTGGACTGGGGAAAGCCAGAGGAATGGTGCTGCAGAGCTAGGAATCACCAGAGGCTACCTGTGAGGGAGACGGCTGCACGTGGAAGGGACCCTAAGACCCGTGCCAGAAGGTATGTGAAGAGAGATCCAGTGTCCAGGGATCTGGATTGGAAGGCTGGACATAAGAACTGGACTACATACTGGCCAGGCTATATAGAGAGGAACTCTAGCAGCAATGGAAGCTCAGGTATGAACACTGATCTATGCCCTAGCTATAACCTTGAAAGACAGCAGGGAAACAAGTATTCTCCTGAAAATGCTCCATTGAGAGATTCATCTGTGCCAATCCATGATATTGAACCCATGCTTGTTGAACAAGGGGGAATAATAGCAGATGAGGATCCTGTTTATATGGACTGCTCTCTATCTAAACTCCGTTGGTAACTTTCTGTTATAAAGTACAGCAACCATCACAAAGAAATACAAATTTGTTCTTTAATCTACCCAGAAAAGCTCCTGAAGCAGGATTTGACCCACACAGTAGAAAGCAAGCCAGCTAAGGGGTTTCAGCTGGATAACTGCTAGCAATTAAGCCTTACATAATTGCTTGTGAGCTAGGAGAGAATCACTTCTGAATCTGTGTGGGAAGTAATCAAAAGTTAATCTGAAAAGAACAGTTTGTTTCTTGCTTTGTGGCTTTTCATTTGTTGTTTTCCTGATTTTAACTTTGTTTTTCCAAGTTAACACTGAAAGCAAGTAACCTAATTTGTGTGCTACCAAGCATATCTGTGTTGGGAGAAATAACCCCATAAATAAATATCTTATTGGCTTTACCCAAGAGCACAACTAAATTATTGTCAGCAGCTGTGTCTGGTGTGAATGAACTACATTGCCCACAATACCTTGCAAATCATATAGATATATGCACTTGACAAGACTGTGAAGATTCTCACCCAGGCAGCCGTCTGACAACTTCTATCTTGCTAAGCATGATGTCTTTCTCTAATGATTTCTCTCTTTGCATGATGTGTCCAAAGTATGAAAGTTGAAGTCTTGTCATCTGAGCTTCTAAAGAAAGCTTAGGTTTGATCTCCTCTAGTACTGACTGGTTTGTTCTTCGGGCAGTCCATGGTATACGCAGTATTCACTGCCAGCACCATAATTCAAAAGCATCAATTTTCTTCCCGTCTATCTTTTTCACTGTCCAGCTTTCGCATCCATATGATGTCATTGAAAATACCATGGCTTGAACGAGTCAAATCTTTGTATGGACAGAGACATCTCTGCTCTTGAGAATCTTGTCGAGGTCTTTCATAGCCATTCTGCCAAGAGCAATGCATTATCTGATTTCTTGACTGCTTGTTGCTTCTTTATTGATAGTTGATCCAAGTAGGTTAAAGTTGTCCACGATTTCAATTTCTTCTCTTTCAACAATGAACTTGTTGATTTTGCCAGTTGTCATGATCTTTGTCTTCTTTACATTAAGGTGCAGGCCCATTATGTTCTTTGATCGTGAGAAGCAAATGTTTCAAATCATCTTCACTTTCAGCCAGTAATGTGGTATCATCAGCATAGTAAAGGTTGTTGATGAGACTTTCACCAGTCTTCACACCTCTGTTGTCTTCATACAATCCTGCTTTTCTGATGATTTGTTCTGAATATGAATTAAAAAGGTAGGGAGGAAAGTATGTAGCCTTGTCTTACACCTTTGCTTATTTTAAACCATTCTGCTTCTCCTTGTTCCATTCGAACTGTTGCTTCTTGATCAATGTACAGATTGTGCAAGAGAACAATCAGGTATTCTGGTATACCCATGCTTCTTAATGTGGCCCAGAGTTTCTCATCGTTTACACAGTCAAAAGCCTTGCTTTTGTTGATAAAGCACAAATAGATATCCTTTTGTTATTCTTTAGTCTTTTCAAGGATCCATCTCACATCCGTGATGATGTCTCTTGTTCCTCGCCCTTTTCTGAATCCCGCTTACACTTCAGGTGGTTCTTGTTCCAGGTATGGTTGTAGTCTCTGTTGAATAATCTTCAGTAGAATTTTGCTGGCATGTGGGATCAGAGCAATTGTGTGATAATTTCCATAGTCAGTTGGATCACCTTTCTTTAGTATTGGTATATACACAGATCTTTTCCAGTCAGTTGGCCATGATGTTGTCTTCCAAATTTCTTGGCAGAGCCTTGTAAGTACAGTAACAGCTGCATTAGATTGCTGTAATACTTCTATGGGAATGCCCTCAATGCCTGATGCTTTGTTCCTTGATAAGGCTTTCAATGCTGCTTTGACTTCTTTCATCACCAATGGTTCCGGATCATAAGGTACAGGTTGAAACGACTGTTGATCCACTTGATATTTATCACATAAAAACTCTGTATATTTCTTCCACCTTTTCTTGATCTTCTCAGCATCATTTAACATAGAACCTTGAGCATCTTGTAACATTCCAATTTGAGGCTGGAATTTTTTCTTTAACTCTCATAGCTTTAGGAAAGCCGATCTTGTTCTTCCTCTAATAGTTTCTGCTTCTAGTTCCTTGCATGTGCATTGTAGTACTTTTCCTTGTCCTGTCTTGCTGCACGTTGAAAATCTCTGTTGAGTTCTGCAATTATCTTTCTTTCTCCTCTGGCTTTAGCTTCTCTGCGTTTCTGGGCAATTTTCAGAGTTTCTTTTATCATCCATTTTGGCCGTTTTTGCTTTTTCACCTTTTGTAGAGACTTCTCAATTTCTTCCAACACAACCTTTTTGATGTCACTCCATAACTCTTCTGGAGCTCTTTCATTTGTAGCTAAAGCAGCAAATTGATTTTGCAGGCAGTCTTTAAATTCCAGTGGTATATTCTCAAGGTCATATTTTGCTGCATTCATGAGTAGTTTGCTCTTTTTCACTTTAGCTTGAGTTTGCATACTAGTAGTTGATGATCTGTACCACAGTCTGCACCAGGTTTTGTCTTTGTTGATGTTATAGAGCTTTTCCATCATTGATTTCCACAGATATAGTCAACGATTGACCATCCCTTTTATTGTTTTTGTAAATAAATGTAATCCATGATGTGCAAGTTTTGTTTTCTAGGTTTCACATGTCCAAGAGATTTTGCCTACTAATTTCATTCCATGGGTAAAAATGCAAATGTGCCAATCTGGATGTCCAGACCCACTAAACGTCTAGACTGTGCTTGCAGTAAATATATTGTAATTAATTAGCATTAAGTAAGATAATCCTGTTCAACAAGTCTACATTGTCATTAGCTATAAGTAGTCATGCTTGTTTGCAATTGCGAGGAAACAGAGGGGTGTTGTGGTTAGTTTTGGTTCTACATATTCTATATTGCATGCAGTAGAATCCTATGGACCAAAAACAATGACTACTGTGAATGAAAAGAAGTCTGCAGTGCTACAGAATGTGCAAGTAGGAGCAAAGATCAGTGATTCCAGCAGGACTACTCATATATATTGTATGTAGCCACGAAGCCTGAGTGGACAGTCACAGAAACTCTGAACAAGATGTGCATAGTGCAACCAATAGTGAAAAGAGATGCTGCTGAAGAATTTGGAATTACCAGTGTCATAATGTGAATGTAGGTACAAATCTCTGAAACACTGAAAGATCTATGGAAGGCAGTTGGCCACTGGCAGTAGATAGTGTTTGCAAGAATAATCGGCAGAGCCTTACTCTCTGTACACATTCTTTTTGAGACCTAGCAGGGACAAACAGTGTCATATCACTTTGATTAATTTTCAGGATGATTGTAATCCTTCTTCTATATTGTCAAATAAAGTGGATGTATAAAGAAATTTGTCCGTTGACTTTTCCAAATCAGCAAGATGAGGTCCACCTACAGACCGTATGTGGTACACATAGGACTCTGACAGTGGTTCCCTACATCTGCAAATTGAAGCAGAAGGCATTTCCAATTGTTGCAGAAGACTTATTCTGGACTTGGACATGTCTGAGCTACTATTCTTTTGTAGTGATTCTTTACAGAATCATAGGGGGGGACTGTAGAAAGGGACATGAACGATGGCTAGGGTTTAATAGGGGAAAGTTTAGAGTGTGAGAACAGCTCTGACTATGCTGACAGTTTCACAGGGGGTGTTTATGCCTAAGTAAGTCAGTCAGGGTTGTATTTTGCAAGGGAAATCAGCCGGTAAGCTTATTTTGGAGAAAAAGCTCTCAGCTTAGGCCAGGTCACTTATTTTTGTAAACAACTTGACATACAAAAGAGATTGTTAAGGTTATATCCTGTAAAGAACGAAGAAACAAAGCTTATTCTCACAGGACGTTTGTTATGACTAAGACATGACCAATATGTTTATGAATAGTTTGGCTTGCAATGTGTAGATATTATAAATTGGGGGCTCCATGGGGGCATTACCCTACTTTATCTTGATGTTATGAGTGTCATGAGTGGCTGAGTTACCTCAGATAAGCCACCAATGGAAATTCCCAGCTTACGGAGAATTTTTTAAACAATTTTCTCAATGCAATTTAGTGTTTCAGGAAACTCAAATTTCAAATCAGAACTTACCAATGGATGAGAACTCTCCCACAATGAGCCACTTGAACAAGTTTAACTTTTGCAAAATTTCCTAATTTTAATTTGAAAAAATAGTGTAAATTCAATTTTTATAAATTAACAATAATCTTTATACGTGTAGTCAAGTATTTGCTGTGAACAAATCTTAAATGTTTATATTCAACAGTGATACAATATTGTTTCTTTTAAAACCTTTGAAGAAGAAAAATTCAGTTCTAACACTATCTTTTATCTGTAACTTTGCAGGTAAATGGGTATTATCATTCGCCAAATAGATATACGGATAAAACTCCCTTCGTTACCAAAAGACGCGAAAGCAAAACGAGAAATCCAACAGAGAAGTTTCAACAAACTAAACCTGGAATGTCTTACAAGTAACATAAAGGCGCACATTGACCTGGAAAGTACAGTCCTCGATGCACTAACGAACAGCTGGGACATTGGAATTCAGGCTACAGCGAACCCTAAATGGAAAAATACATCAATCCCGGTCAAAAGCCAATCAGAACCCTGGTACACAGCAACGCTGACCAAAATGAAGAGAGCTCAAAAAGTGTGAAAAAAAATGGAGACATAGCAAATCTATAGAACACAGAGATGAGTACCTCAACCTCCTCTCGAAGTACAAAGCAGAGGTAGATGCTGCAAAAAGGACGCACCACACCAACCTGCTGAACAAAGCTATCAACAAACCGCGTGAACTATTTCAACTAGTGAAATCACTAACTAAAACATCCCAGCTGGAACAACATGGTAACACTATTCTTCCTCAAACTCTCGCAAACCATTACGCAAGCAAGCTGACATCAACCTCACCCACTCTCTGTGTTGACACACCACATCTGAAAACTGAAGTAGAACAAGAACAGACATGGAACGAATTCCACAAAATTGATGATAAACAAACTATTGAAATAATAACCAGTATCAACTCCACCACCTCCCCCCGCTAGATCCCTGCCCAGCCGCGTGGATCAAGGCGGCAAAAAAGGATATCATCCACCAGGTCTCACACATTGTGAACCAATCACTGCGTCAAGGAATCATGCCTAACCAGCTCAAGCAGTCTATAATTAGACCGATTCTAAAGAACAACTCACTCAACAAAGAGGACCCAACATCTTACCACCCAATCTCTAGCATATCTTTCCTAGCAAAGATCATTGAAAAAGCAGCCCTCATTCAACTTCAAGACCACCTCGACGACCATGAAACCCTGGACAGTCAGCAGTATGGCTTCAGAAAAAATCATGGGGTCGAAACTCTTCTATTGGCCCTGCTTAACAACCTCCTCAAAGGCCTGGAAGACAGAAAGAAAATGTTTATTCTCATTTTCATTGACATCTCTGCAGCTTTTGATACTGTCCATCATGTAATCCTCCTTAACAAGCTGGCATCAATTGGAATCTTGGGAACCCCCCTGAAATGGTTCTCCTCTTACATAACGAACAGAACACCGCAGTTCCAATTCAACGGCGAAAAAGCTGAAGCCTTCACTCAAACTCAAGGCATACCGCAGGGTTCGGCCCTCTCAGCACTACTTTTTAACATTTACATGCAACCCCTCAGTGGCATTTTCAGGAAATATGACATCAATTACCACATTTACGCAGATGATATTATGCTGTACACACAATTAGATGCTGCAGACCCTAAATATACTCAGCTCGAAACCTGCCTGGGCGAGATGTTAGGATGGCTACAACAAAACAATATGACGATTAACCACAAGAAAACGGAAGTGATGTATATATCCAGTAAACCTGGCTTTGAACCTCCTCCAACAATCACACTGTGTAAAAACACTTACAACACTAAGAATGAGATCAAATATCTGGGAGTCACAATCGACAGCAAACTAAAGATGGAAAAGCACCTGAGCAACACCAACAAGGCCATTTTTCACAAACTTAGAGTGCTACGACCCCTGCGGAATATACTTGAACAATGTGATTTCCGGTCTGTTGCGCAAGCACTCATCATACCTCACCTAGACTACTGTAACGCCATCTTACAGGGTCTGCCAAAGAAAACGACCAATATCTTACAATTGGCACAAAATGTGGCTGCGAGGATCATCATGCGATCAAGCGTTACCGAGCACATTACACCCGTATTGATCGAGCTACACTGGCTACCCATTGCTGCCAGGATACAATATAAAACATTGGTAACAATGTTCAAACTCATACATAACCTAGCCCCATCATTCCTCTCCACCCTTATCTGCACGCAACCTACCACCAGAGACAGGAGAACTATCAACTCAGACACGCTACAAGTTCCAAACATCATCAGACATGTAAAAGCCAGTACTAGCCGCAGAGCATTCTCATTCTCTGCCCCAACCTTATGGAACCACCTACCACATGAGCTGCGAGCAATTAAAGACATAGTTGATTTCAGGAAGAAATTAAAAACGCATCTGTTCCAGTGTCACTACAACCAGATGTGAATCCCAGAGGGATAAAAGATGAAGTAAATAGTTTTATGAAAAATGTAAATATGTAAAGTACAATCTCTTTTGTAAAATATGTAAATATGTTAAGGCCAATATTTAGACTCTACTCTGTGTGCGGTGTTCTACCTCTGAGCTATGTATATATGCCCCAACTTTTCTGTCTTGATTTTTGACAAATCCCAAAGATGTAATCAAACCACTTCTGATCACTGGAAGTAGCGGTATATAAGTGTTTTCTAAATAAATAAATAAATAAATAGGTAACGATACCTTTTTTGTTTCAAAAAAATTCAACTAGTAGTGCACCAATGTTTTAAAAAAAATAGTCACTGTGGTATGTCTGTCACTTATCTTTTCAGGTCTTGCTGCTTAATTGATGGTGGGCATCTTAGGATCCTCTCTACTCCAGCGATGTTCAGCTGTGGTCAGGATAACTACTACCTGTCTTTAAAAAATCAGTAAAAAAAATGTACCTTCCTAACTGTGTGTGCAGTAACAAGAACGTGTTCCTACCTTTTTCTATTTCTGTTACTTGTGAAATGTGCCTTTCCCAAAAACAAAAAATCAGATTCCCTGTCTTTTCCTCCCACAAAACTCTTTGTGTAAAAATCTGTTTTTCTTTAGGTATGTGTCGGTCAATCCTTACAACTGCTAATTAGTTCAAGAAAACTACACCAGTTGCCAATAAACTTAATTCTTTAAATAAGGACATGGTTTTATTTCTTCAAAAACACATTCAATCCTTCACTCTTTCAAACATATACTTTTCCTCAATGAAACAGTTAAGTTTTATCAGATTTAAGCAAACCTTTTGAGCAGTATTCAGTTTTAAACAGCTCACTTTCAGGATTTTGCTCACTACACTGGGAGTTTAATACCTTCAGCCTCACATTTCCATCAGCATTGGAAGGACTTCAGTACTATAGAAAGTAAGTCACACATTGTTCAACTTTTAATCAAAACAGTGCACAGAATTAAATTCACTCTCCAATAAATCACGTCAAACTCTCATTCTCAAATAAATCACTTCAAATTATCAATCAGCTTGGATTAAACATTTCTTGAATGAGTTACAGAGCTTCTTCAGTCCTATTCCTGCCATCAAGTAAAAGGTTTCCACATTTAACTTTAAATGTTCTCTCCAGCTTTTATTCCAGCTTCTTACACACTCCTCATGTAATAATTCTCAATTACTTTTCAGATATATTAGTGAGAGGAGGAAGGGCAAAAGTAGTATTGTCAGACTCAAGGGTGAAGGGGAGGAATATGTAGAAGCTGATGAGGATAAAGCAGAATTGCCTAACAAATGTTTCTGTTCTGTGTTCACAGATAAAGGGCCAGGAGCAGGACCTCAGAAAACACCCACAAATAGGAACAGAAGCAAAGGGGATCTCAAATAATTTTCAGAAGACTGTGTTTGATGCAATGGGACCAGATGGGATACATCCGAGAATACTGAAGGAACTTGGGGACATTCTAATGGCTCCATTGATTGACCTTTTCAATGCCTCTTTGGAGTCAGGAGTGGTGCCTGAGGACTGAAGAGTGGCACATGTAGTCCCTTTGCGCAAACGTGGAAAAAAGCATGTGGTTGAAAACTACAGGCTGGTTTGTCTAACCTCTGTGGTGAGTAAATTATTGGAAACGCTGCTAAAAGAGAAAATAGTGAGGTTTCTGGAGTCCAAAGGATTACATCATCAGAGGTAACATGGATTCACCAGAGGCAGGTCTTGTCAGACATATCTGTTTGATTTCTTTGACTGAGTGACCAGGGAGCTGGACTGAGGGAGAGCCCTAGAAGTGGTGTATTTGGATTTCAGTAAAGTCTTTGACACTGTTCCGCACAGGCAACTTATCAACAAACTAAGCACCCTAAGGATGGACCCTAAAGTTACTGACTGGGTTAGAAATTGGTTGAGTGGGAGGCAACAAAGCGTACAGATAAATGGAGCTCATTCTGAGAAGAAGGAGGTTAATAGTGGTGTGCCGTATGGATCTGTCCTTGGTACAATTCTTTTTAATATCTTTGTTAGTGATATTGTAGATGGGCTGTCAGGTAAAGTTTGCCTTTTGCAGATGATACCAAAATCTGCAATAGAGTAGACACCCAAGAAGGAGTAGATAACATGAGAAGGGATCTAGCTAAGCTTGAAGAATGATCTAGAATTTGGCAGCTGAGATTTAATGCTAAAAAATGCAGGGTCACACATTTGGTCTGCAAAAATCCAAGGAAGCAGTACAGTGTAGGAGGTGGAGTACTTATCTCCACTAAAGAAGAGCGGGACCTAGGCATGATTGTGTCTGATGATCTTAAAGTAGCTAAACAGGTAGAAAAGATGACAGTGAAAGCTAGGAGGATGCTTGGGTGGATAGGGAGAGGAATGGCCAGCAGAAAAAAGGAGGTGATAGTGCCTTTGTATAAGTCTTTGGTGTGACCTCATTTGGAGTATTGTGTGCAATTTTGGAGTCCACATCTTCCAATGAATATAAACAGGTTGGAGTCAGTGCAGAGGGTGGCCACTAAAATGGTTTGTGGTCTTTGTTGTAAAGCATTTGAGGACCAACTTAAGGATCTTAATATGTATATTTTAGAGGAAAGGCGGGATAGAGGAGATATGATAGTGATGTTTAAATACCTCCATGGCATAAATGCACAGGACGAGAGCCTCTTTTGAACGAAAGCAAGCTCTGCTACAAGGGGACATAGGATATGGGGGAAATGGGATAGGCTCAGGAGTAATATGCTGAAATATTTCTTTACGGAAAGAGTGGTGGATCCATGGAATAGTCTTTCAGTGGAGGTGGTAGAGATGAGGACAGTATCTAAATTCAAAAAAGCACGGGACAAACACAGAGGATCTCTAAAGGGGAAAAGGGGACTGTTGTAGTTGTTGATATGGAAGGACAGACTAGATAGGCCATGTGGTATTTTTCTGTGTTTCTATGTTACTTACAGTTCTGATATCAATTCAATCTTCTTCCAGCTTTTCCATCCAGAGACACTCTCTCTGGTATGTCTTACCCCTTCAGTCTTCCTTCCCAACTAGTAACTTAAGTTCCTGTATAAGGGTTCTATCCTCTCTGTAAAAGTATTCTTACACTCAGCTCTGTCTGGAAACAATTCCTTACTACCATCATTTCAACTCACAGAGCACACTTTCAATGCTCTAAAACTCTAGCAGACCTTTGCACAGCTAAAAGTAATTTTACAGGTCATTTTCTTTAAAGTTTGCTTAGAGGCACATTCCAAACAGGCCATCCAACCCCCTGCGCGGTCGATCAGAAGCAGGCTGCACAGAAGTAGACCCGATTCTGATCCCGTGGGGGATAGATGTGTCCGTGGGATCAGAATCGGGTCTATGGCCTGGACATGCAGGCCAGGCCCCAATTCTGATCAGCCTGAATGCCCAGCTATCTCAGCCAGGCTCCTGAATGCAATGGTGTCCCATGGCTAAGGGGAACTTACTGCACCTCCCTCCCCCCTACCTATTTTTGCAGGCCCGGCATCATTCGGCGACATCCAGGGACACTTATTCCACCACTGTGGTGGAATAAGTCTCCGGTCTAAGATCACGACCCGTATGTACAGGGCTGACCTGGGTCGCGGCCCGCCCACGCCCCGCCCTCGCTCCACCTCCAGAACACTCCCTCCTGCTGTTTGTATGGGGAGGCCTTTGCCGGGGACAGCAGAGATGGACATCCAAACGGGATGTCCATTCCCACTATTCGCAGGACAGAATGACCACTATAGTATCTGTTTTATTTACAATACTTAATTGGGTCATGCTTTTTATCTCCTGTGAGCTCTCTTCCTCCTTGCCCCAGGTGCAGCTGCTTCCTGCATCAGTCCTGCTTTGTGCATTAATTCCTTCAACACCTTATTAAATCTGCAGTCTTATTCTCTTTACATTCATATACTGTACATATTTCTATACATATTCCTTCAGAATCAATAAAGACTATTTATTTGGCATATTTCCCTATTTGAGATTTTACTGACCCCTTTCATTTTGTTTTTAATGTGGCTGTCAGCAGGTACTTTTAACTTTTTTCTCTGTTACAATATTGTTAAAGATTAAGATAAACATCATGATGCAGACTGATAAGACAAAATTGTACAATGTGGCGTTTTTTCCAATTAAAAGTAGATGCTGTGACCAAGCAAATTAAGGAAGTTACGGGAGACTGCTCAGGTTTGTGGGCCCATCACTGCCTAACTAAACTTTTAGAAGACTTTGTTATGGTATAATTCTGTGTTTGTTGTATTTTAATTTCTTCTCACTTCGTTCTGGGACCAGAGATAGGAAACCAAGGGCTGAGGAAGGATTCCAGTGGTTCATGCCCCCAGCCAGGCAGTCAGGAACAGCAGGCACAGACATCATTTGCCTTTATTCTGCATAGAATTATATTTACAAGGTGTTTGCAGGTTGGTACCTTGACTACATAGTTCGTTTTAAACTCAGATTGTTAGACTAAATGCTCATTATGATGTAAAGTATCTTTGCTAGTTGGATACCTACATTTTTTTAAATGTTAATGTATCCGTATCATGATGAGGTACACAGAAAAAGTTTCAGTCTGGTTTGTTTTGGGATCAGTCATCCACTCAGTTCATTTTCAGATTCCAAATCATTTGTTTCATTCATTTCCATTAAAGTAAATTGGCCAAGTAATTTTGCACTCCAACAGTTCAAATGTGAGATTTTTCATTCATTTTCAATGAAACTTGCTTAAGGTTTTTTGGCAGGCACTGGCCAATTAGGCAAAAGCACTATAAGACATCAAGAATGGCATGGAGATCCCTGGCACTAACAGTGACATAAAGACTCCAAGCCACCTTAAGAAAGGCAAAATAGCACCAACATTATTAGGAAAACCCCAAAGCCTCTGGGGGAGGGGAGAAAAGAAGAAGCAGCAGGGTTAGGTTACAGTCACTGTGAAGAAATGAGATCATACTATTATGCTCTTTTAATTTTGTTTTAGGTGCATTGCAATTATATCTTATGCATTCTATTACTGAATTGTAAGCTGCTCTGAGACAAAGGTATGGGCAATTAGAAAATATTAGATTAAATTAAATTAAAATAAATTTGAGAGGTGCATAAGTATTCCATTGTCTCCATAAAAAGGTTTGCCTGGGAAAATTTGATGGCAAGAGCCTACTTCCTGTTGCATCAAAAGAAAGATCACAGAAAAGGACTTAGAGCCTTTGAGAAGATTGAAATGCAACCTAAAGTTTATTTTGTACTCTTCCCCTGCAACATAGGTGCTATTGTTGAAATACAGCTTATGGGATAATAGGAATGTAATGTGAAGAAGAAAGACTTCTTATTTCTAGTAGCTCTCCTGCTGCTGCTACTTGTAGTACAGAGGCTAGTCCCCACCCTCCATAGAAACCAGATATTTGTAGAAATGATGAAGCAAGTCGCTGTTGGAGAAAAATAGCTTCCCTCTATTGATGGCCTTATGACAGTACATGCATTCTGTAAAACACTGATGCTCAAGCACTGTGAAAGGCTTTCACTTCTTGATTAAGAACACAAGAACATAAGATATGCCATACTGGGTCAGACCAAGGTCCATCAGGTCCAGTATCCTTTTTCCAACAGTGGCCAATCTAGGTCACAAGTACCTGTCAGGTTCCCAAAAAAGTACACAGGTTCCACAATGCTTTTCCTGGGGTAAGTAGCGGTTTTCACTGGTCCTCCTTAATAATGGTTTATGGACTTTTCCTCCAGGAACTTGTCCAAACCTTGTTTAAACCTGGCTACACTAATAGTTTTTCCTACATCCTCCAGTAACGAATTCCAGAGTTTGATTATGCATTGAGTGAAAAAATATTTTCTCTTAGGGGTATGTTTACTAAACCTTCTTAACATGTGCGCGGCGGTAGCATGCAGGATGCCATAAAAGGAGTGGGCGGTCCGGTCAAAAGGTAACAAGCATGTTAACGCGCGCTAGTACACGCGGCGCACCATACCGCACGGAAAGGGAGTGGCGTGCGTCACCGTGCGTAAAACCTAAGTAGGCGCGTTGAGCTACAAACATAGCAATAGAGGTGTAGTACAATGGTTAGTACACTGACAGATGCTCCAGGGGTCCTGAGTTCAACTCCCAAGTGGGCCAGCTGAATAATAATACTTTTACCCAGTGCAGTCAGAGGCATATGCCAGTTGTATTTATATCGGTGCTGCCAGCAAACACACCGCCAAAGTGCCGTAACATAAGGTGCCGCATAAGGCACACCAGAGGGCATATCATAAAGTGCACTGTCTGCCAAGGCACCCTATAATGTTGCCTATGGGGAGCCTTATAAGGTGCTGCACAGGGTGTTGTTTAGGGTGCCCCATGAGGCTCCGCAAGATCACAGCACTGTTTCTGATGGCAGCACTGTGCATGTTAATGCATGGATATCTAAGTAGGTGTGCTGAGATGCAAACATAGCAATAGAGGTGTAGTGCAATGGTTAGTACACCAACAGATGCTCCAGGGGTCCTGAGTTCAACTCCCAAGTGGGCCAGATGAATAATAATTCTTTTACCCAGTGCAGTCAGAGGCATATGCCAGTTGTATTTATATCGGTGCTGCCAGCAAACACACTGCCAAAGTGCCATAACATAAGGTGCCGCATAAGGCACACCAGAGGGCATATCATAAAGTGCACTGTCTGCCAAGGCACCCTATAATGTTGCCTATGGGGAGCCTTATAAGGTGCTGCACAGGGTGTTGTATAGGGTGCCCCATGAGGCTCCGCAAGGTCACAGCACTGTTTCTGATGGCAGCACTGCACATGTTAATGCATGGATACCTAAGTAGGCGCGCTGAGATGCAAACATAGCAATAGAGGTGTAGTGCAATGGTTAGTACACTGACAGATGCTCCAGAGGTCCTGAATTCGACTCCCAAGTGGGCCAGATGAATAATAATACCTCTATCCAGTGCTGTCAGAGGCATGTGCCAGTCTTATTGAAAACTGTGCTGCCAGCAAACACACCCTCAAAGTGCTGTAACTTAAGGCACTCCAGAGGGCAGATCATAAAATGCACTGTCCGCCAAGGCACCCTATAATGTTGCCCATAAGGAGCCTTATAAGGTGCTGAATAGGTGCCCTATGAGTCACAGCACTGTTTTTGATGGCAGCAATGTGCATGTGAAAGAATGGAAATCGTAAGTAGGTGTGCTGACCCACAAACATAGCAATAGAGGTGTAGTACAATGGTTAATACACTGACAGATGGTACAGGGGTCATGAGTTTAAGTCCCCACTGCACCTAATGAATAAAGTTGGCAGAGGGAATCCCCTTTTACTGCTATCAACTGTACAACAATCTGTGCTGCCATCTAAAGATAACTGCACCCTAGTGCCATAAAGTAATGCACCTTTTAGGGTGCACCAGAAGGCGCATCTGAAACAACGCCAGCGAAAGTGGGGTATGATGTGCCCCAGAGGCCATGTTGAAAGGTTGCCAACCCCCAAGGCACCGTAGTAGGCACCCCAGAAGCTGCCGGAACCGAAGGTGTGCCGCAAGATGCCCCAAGGATGTACAAGTGAATCCACAAACTGTGGTAAAGAGCAGAAAGGTCACCCAATTAAAAGGGCAAGAGAGGTATGTGCCAAACACCCACGTACCCAAACACTGCACAGAGCAGTAAGGAAAGACAATGCATAAGTAATGGAAGGATGTAGATCAGAGCTGATGGACCAGACAAAGCAGCCCCCAGCCAATGTGGCAGTTACAAAAATGGAAAGACATATTGGGGGGCAGCTGTAGCTATGCACAGAGTGGTGGTAATGTACTATGCAATAATGACAGTGTGTGGCAGAGGATGGGAAGATGTGTGCAGCAGAGGAGGTAGAAGTGGCAGGACAGGTGCAATGTCAGGATGAAAGTGGAGTAGCAGTGACATGCAGAGCACACACATGAGAGGCAAACAGGAAGAGCTGCAATGCAGGACTGTGTAGGAGTGCAGGATGTGGGGTAGCAGCATGCACATCAGGGTAGGATGACACACACCTGGCAGACACACGTAGATGGACAGAAGGATGGCTCACAACAGTGATGAGGGTACAATGTGCTCACAGCACAGCTCTGCACAGAGATGACTGTCTCAGGAATGAAAAGTAGTCCTGCAGGACAGGCATACAAATGAAAGAGAACAGAGAGGAAGCTAGCCTATGACCAGTAGCACAAATGGCAATGCACAAAGCGGTAGGCCACGCCACCAACGTGAGTGCATTAGCAAAGGCTGCATACAAAAATAGTGCAGGGCAGCACATGTGATGCCTGCTGGCTGTCAGGACAGACAAACCCCCAACAGTAACCATGTTGAAATGCACATGCAGATCTGCTGTGTACAGATCAGATCACAGTCTGTACTTGGTACCAGAGCCACATAGAACTACATGCACACACACAATGAAATGTTATGCAGTGGACACAGCATGCAAAAGAGGAACGTACCCAAACCCCAAGGGCAGCATAGGATGGCGTGTGGAGCTGCTGCAAAATCTGGAGCAGGGCAGGTGAGAAGTGAACATGCAAACAGGTATACCACACAACAGCTGAACCACAGCAATACCAAACCCACAAGCGGACTGCCATGTAAACACCATAAAGAAAGAGACATATGTAACACCTAATATGTGATGGCTAGGCAGCACAGAGGGCACACCTTGGTGTACACTGAGTAGATGGAAGGGTGTGTGCAGAGGTGATGAACCTGCTGGTACCCAATGGTCATGTTAGCATGACAGAGAATAAAAGGATAAACCCCATCCTGGGACCAAACCTGCAACCTATCGCGTTAGAACACATGCCTGCAACCACTACCCCAAACAACCACAATGAGCACACTGAGCACAATGCAAAGAGGAAAACCCAAAGGGAGGGTGTGCATGGGAAGCTGTAATACCCAGTGATGTGGTAAATGGCTGGCAGATACACAACTGCCACCATACAAGGATGTGAGCACAAGTGGGCCATGTACATAACCAGCAAATCAGTAGATACACGTGTCAATGTGAGCAAAGAGCAGAGGAGTAGCCTAGTGTTCAGGAAACTGGCTTGGTTACTAAGCACGCAGGGTCCAACTCCCAGAAGCACCCCATGTGGCTCTGGGCAACACATGCAACCCTCCAGTACCTTGGAAGAAGGGCCTGGCAATCTACTTCAAGTGACACTGTCAAGAAAGCCCTGGAGTCTCTGGGTCACAAGGAGTCAGGACTGACTCAAAGGCACACATTGTACTGTATGTTTGTCACCATGATCAAGCAGCAGCAGAGACAAATGTATATCAAGCACATATATTTATTTGGGCGTATCCTCACAGATAGTGCTGATACCGATACCACCATCATAAGTTCAAGGTAAGTGGATCCCAGGTGAAACACGGAAACACATTTAGCAGGGCAGCAACCCACATTATACAGAAAGGCCACTGGCCCATCTACAAATGAAGGGCAGGAGACATAATGTGCAGCAGGTCCATGGTATGCACCATTTCACAGGCCCCCACCCCCCACATGCTGCTGCACGCCTCATGTGTGTTACTCACATATGAGTGCATGTAGACAGTAGGTGGTGCATGATGAGGGACCAACACACCTCTATCATGATCTGTTCCCCAAAACATATCTATCTGGCAAACACAGGAGGCACACAAATGAAAACAGCATCTGTTGCTAACATGTTGTAATTTGAAGAAAACATATCGAAAGTAATGTCTCAGCTCTCACATGATGCCTCATATAGGAATCAACATTGCAACAATGTAACCCTAAGCAATCATCAACTGCACAATGAGGATATGCTAACAGGTAGCAGAGGCACATCAACACAGAGAGAATTCAAATGAAAAGTACCTGCAGAAACATGCAGAGATAACACCATGCAGGGGATCCCCCTGCACTGGTTGGTGTGTAGACAGTGTCTGTACACATATAGCACATCACAGGGAATGCACAATTGAAGGGAGACATCGGACACTCACACTGTGACACTCCAAATAGAATGGGGCAATGTGAGTGTCGGTACCTCAGGGGATAAACAGGACTGTGCAGACATGCAATGCAAGTTTTGTAAAACAATGTAGAGCAGCACGTCTGTACAGTAAGCAGACTCAAAAAAGAGTATAGAGAGATGGAAAGTAAGGGCCAACATGTCACAGTAAATCACACAGAAGCCATATTGCCACGTGCTGTGTCTCTCCAACATACTCAGTCATATGCACATGCACCATGTACATATTGTGGTAAGGAGGGTGCAGCCCAGCTAGGAAAAACTGAAAAAAAGAAGAATTTCTCTTCTTTACGGGGGATGGGTGCACAAAATCACATACTCCATACTAAAAGCCCTGAAAGGAACCTAGGGGGCAGAGCTAAGGGTAAACCAATCCCAGTCCACAGGACAACCCTGCATAGGAGTAGGAGGTCCAAGTGGGCGGAGCCAGGAAGGGAGTTGCCCTGCTCAGCAGTTAACAGGGAGAAAACAAACACAAGAGGGAGAGCCAGTTGGAGTTTGGAAGGGGCTTTGAGAAGAAGGTCCAGGAGGAATTCAAGAGCAAGCACAAGCGGCAGTTGCAGTTCCAGGCCTAGCCCAGGTTCTAGCCCAGTTCTCAGAAGGCACAGACCGGAAAGTTCTGTGGCCAAACGGAAGAGAAGCTTTGCAGCCAAGGAGAGCAGCAGAAGGAGGAACCACTATAGAGGCAGCCAAGAAAGGTACGCAGGGACCAAGCATTGCCAGCAGGATAGTTCTTGCTCTGACTCAGAGGAGACTGTCATACCCCAGTAGGCTCAGCACAGAAAGAAATATCTCACTAGGGAAGTTAAACAGGAGAGACCCCCAAGAGACTGGCCTGGAGAAGGCAAGGCCAGGCACTGGGAGAGGCTGTTTAATCTGGTGAAGACTCTTAAGAAAAAGAGCCCGGAACACTTTCAAGGAGCACCTAGCTGTAGCTCAATAGAGAGCATGGAGGTAGGCCCTGAGGAAAGTGTTGTTAATTCTGATGTCTCTGAAATGGAATGCGAGCTGTGCACTAAGGTATTAGTGTGAGCTAGAAACAGTGGAACATAAAAAGGGGGCTGTTGTAGCCTAAAGACAGTTTCAGAAGCTGGAAGAGAGGGGAAAGCCTGAATGTAAAGGATTAAGAATCTCTCCTAAGAAGCTGAAACTGCAGGAGCTCAGTGGAGGTTCAAACAGCTGAAACTGTTTGTGTGTGGCAACAGCAGGGGTGAAGCTGATACCTCACTCACTATGTGAAGAGTTTTAAAATGCCTTTTTCTTCTAATGCTAAGGTTAAGCAGTTGCAGTAAGGAACAGGAGCTGGTATAAGTTTGTTCAAGGTTACACTGTTTTGGACATTTTTGATTTCTGGGAGAAATTATCCTGTATTTTCTTTTTGTCTGGAGAAACAAAAGTTATGCTTGAAGAATTTTATGTTCACCACTTACCAGCATGGAAACCGAATAAAATTTCCTGTGCGCTTTATTAACCACTTGGCTCTTCTTTTCGTACACAACTACAAAAATCCTAGAAGGGATATCAGATGGCCAGCCGTCCCTACTAGGCAACCACCTGGTAGGGGCGCGAGCGTCACAATATCAACATGCTACAGTGATGCCACACATGCAGGGAAACACCCCTGTTGATTGAAAACATAAATCCAGGATGCTGCTGGTCATAAAATCGGTGTTGTGGAAAAACCTGTATCATGTCCAGGTGGAGAGTAGGTGGACATATACAACAGGACCTCTCCATCGCTCCCCCTATGCCACATGCATGGCTGTACGCCTGTGTTGAAAGAAACAGATGAGCGTATCCTGTGCTCCATGTCACACACATGGCCAAAACACAACACCACCACAACTGTGGAGGAATGTAGATCATACAGTGACAATGTCAGTCCCTGCTGCACAAGTGGGGACCAGTACACAGTGTGCAAAGTACAAAGCGTATATGCAATCCAACATGTCAGGCGAAGACCCTCCTTGCAACCCTGGGCATGCATAGTCAAGTGTCACATCCCAATATGCCACAGTACATGAAAGGTCATGTGTGTCCCCTGAGATGAGCACGACTCTCAGCCAGAGCATGGCAGCAACAGTGTGTTGTATACGTCTGTCATGGATAAAGTAGCGATCCCAAAATAATACTGTCCATCCTAGGCATGTGTTGCACTTGCAGAGGTCAAATATCCTATGGCACCATTTCCCCAGGGATAGTTCCATGGTGGTGTGTCCCCCAACTGGTGGACAATGGCGATGCTGGATGCGCTCCAGTGGATATGTCCAGTTTGTTCCCTGCCCTGTCAGAAGAGTAGAAATAATGTATTGGTATGCAGTGTCCAACAGCAGCACAAAATGCAGACAGGCAACCATGAATATGCACATAATAAAATGACATACAGGCAAACATAACATGAGCACAAAATAGAACACAGTGCAGGTTGGTCAGATGTGGAATTGGAACTGCAGACACGGCCGTTACATGGATATGTTCATCTCCATGGCCATGTTCATGTTACACAAGTGTATCACAGCGCCACCCCATGTGCATCAGCGATTGTGAACAGAGAGGCAACATGAAATATCTCTGAAACAAACCGTAAATCATTACCATGTAAAGCAAGATGTAATTTCCCCCCCCCCAAAACGGTTAAACCTACCGTCTGCGTGCAGCAGGTGTATGTCATGGATTCCCTGGGTCACTCAGTGAAGGGAGACGACGTCACCCCAAATGGAGAAATCACCATGTAACCATGTCCAGCCACTGTTGATGCATGACCACATCATGATGATATCTGAGTTCTGAAAAATAAGGTCCAACAGTCATATGTCACAGCACAAGACACAGCTCTGCGCACAACACACAACACATGTCCACAATATTCACATGGTAAACAGCAGTAAGGAAGAGATAGCACAGTCATCACTGCCCCCCAGGTGTACAGACCCCACACACCACATGATAATGTAACATGCCTGCACACTGTACCAACAAACAGACAACCCTAAGAAACACCCACACAGTATGCTAAGGTGATCGTGCCAGCAGTAGCATATGGCTGGGATGTTCCCAATTGGAGATGTGTGAACTGAAAGGCCCTGTGAAAACAAACGAAACACTGGTGTTCTCCGATGTTAAACTGATGGGGAAGGGTGCAGGTGTAGCCCACCACCACAATACCTAGGACACCCACACACATGAAGCTCTGTTGGCTGTGTCACAGACACAGTATTGCAGAGGACAAACTGGACAGGAACACATGGGGATATGTGTGCCAACACCAAGATATGGCTTATGGTGGTGCAGGGACAAGAGGTAAACCACAACATATGTACAATCAGACACATCACTGAGGACATGTGTCTACCCTGCCTGTCAGCAAAGACAATGTAGCCGTACATCCACCTACCACAGACCACTGCATGTTGGATGACTGTCACCTGAAAATGCACGTCCGCACCAGGAGCTGCAACAGGTATGTCCTGCGGAGTAGGAAACACAAGGGAACCATACATATGTCATTTGCCAGTTATGCAACACACACTGCACCTTCCTGCCCTCAGCTCGCAGACCCCCCAAGACCCTTCACAGACCCACTGTTCACCAGCACATCGTACAGATCTATGTCAAGTGAGAGATATTTCTGAAGTGTGAATGCCAAACTACAAAGGTCTGCACTCCGTCTGTCACCCCCCCATCTCTCTGTTCATGTACAGAAGGGTGAACAGAAGTGTTGCGTCCCTACTGTGTCCCTGCATCAATCCGCGGCTGCAGTAACATCCTGTGTCCATCATATGTCCCCCAATGCCCCTCAATGTGCGATCCAGTGTCCCAATGATGTCTGATACCCTGCTGTCAAGTACTGTAACACAAGGAACTATGCAGGGGGGCACCTCCCCATTGGCTGATCCTACACAGGTCAGTGGTGTGCATAGCTCCACCATCATTAACAGCAACAGCTGTGTGATGTTGAGCTGCAAATCAACATATCCATGGCTGAGTTATGCCTGCCAAACCACACCCCAATGTGTGCATGTGACCACGCCATGATGGCTGCATGTCATACTGCTGTGTGACATGGATAATGGAAAGGCATGGATAGCCCATATGTGCACATAAACCCTCCCCCCCCCTCAGAGTGATGTTGTGTGTGTGGACATAAGTCGTCCTCTCCAGGGTCAGCAATGTAGTTGTTGCAGTGGACTGCACCTACCCCCTCTGCCCATCCTCCCAGCTTGTATGTGAGTGCTTTGGTACATGTGCAGATGTCATCAGATACATGTGCCCCAATCCCTCTGATGACAACAACACTGAAACCTGACTCCACACCCACAGTTAGCCCACAGCTTGCCTACTGTAACCCACACCCTGCTGATCTGGCATGAATAATCTCTGTCAGCGTACAAATATGCACCACTGCATTGCACAGCTAATCTATATCCCACACAACTAGCACAACACCCCACCCCCTGGCTTCACACTGCACAGGTTCTCTATTCTTCCCAGAATCTTTGAGAGGGCTATGTGATGATCTCCACATTCAGGCACACTGTGGTGTTGCAATAATGTCCCTCACGGATACCACATACCAGGGATCCAGTTACCACAGATCACATCAATATTGGTATGTATCACATTTAGCGGCATACTAAAACAACTAATGCACAGACCCTGCACATCTGAGCATACCTACCACACAATCAACTCAAAACACCAACTGTAAGACACAGACATCGAGACAACTGGCCCCATCCATGGTCTGCTCCCGCATTGTTAACGCCATACCATATGCCTCTCATCCTGCCGCTCCAAAGTATCAAAGCCAAATACGTGTGCCTACACATCAGCCCCTATCACATGCAGCCACAAACCAGGTATGGCAGCCCTACACCGCACCAAAGCCTAAAACACCACACACACACAAGCCACCTCCACCTGCTGTTGTGCCCTGCCCACATCTGATGTGGATCGGGCATGAGTAGATGTGAAGCTGGTATGGCTAGCCAGTCTCCTTACATGTCAGTGCAGTATTGCATCGTACAGATATCGTAATACAAATGGTAACTAGATATAGCAGTACACACATATCTAAAGAAATGTAAGCGGTAACATATGCAGTATTTACATGCAAAGAGCTCTGCAATCAGCTGCCGCCTGACTGCTGTGCCCTCACGTATGTCGCCATGGGCAGGTGCAGGGGGGCACGTAGGGTTCTCCTCCAGACCCTCATTAATATCGACAGGGATGTGGTGCCTGAGAGCAATGTTGTGCAGGATGCAACAGGCTACAATGATCTCTGCCACAGTCTGTGGTCTGTATTGTAAGGCCCCGCCTGTCCTATCCAGACACCTGAAGCGACTCTTTAATACGCCAAAGGTGTGCTCTATGACGGAGCGGCTGGTGGCATGGGCCTCATTGTACCTCCTCTCTGCACGTGTCCGTGGTCGACGCACGGGGGTCAGCAACCAGGGGCGACACCCATATCCTGCATCACCTACAACAAAGAGATGTACGACGTTAAAGCAGGAGCCCATGTCCCCCAAAACGGACACAGGCATGTATGTGCAAAACAAATGCAGAACACATTGTGACAGAAACATAGGACAGCACATGATGGGACAGCAGGACCATGCTTCAGGGTGTGAAGGGCAGACACACACGACAAGGGTTTGGTGCATGAGCTGGAAACATAATCTGTAACCACGACACATATGCAAGCAGCCATTTAACTATCACGACAAAGCTCCATAGCAAGGTGGGGTTTGAGGCCCCCTCCCTAATATCACACACAGACAGATGACATACCCACACAACGAGGGATACACCACCGAGACAGACATCTGCACATACGGGTAGTAACATGAAAAGCATGTGCACGTCAGATATGATAAATACACACCCAGCAATAGACAGTCCCCATATTGTCCATCCTCGAATTGAGTGTAAAGTGCTGAGTGCTGCAGGATATAGGAGTCATGGGTGGACCCTGCAAACCTGGGTACCACATTCAGAATATGCTGATGTGCATCACAGACAACCTGAACATTCAGGGAATGATAGTGTTTGCGGTTGCGGAACACTACCTCCCTGTCTCTTGGCGGGACCAGGGCAACATGTGTGCAATCAATAGCGCCCATCACGTGTGGTATCCCGGCTAACGCCTCAAAGGCCAGGTTCAGGGTCCCCCACTGTTGCCTAGTGTGGGGAAGGGCTATGTAATTCCCCACCTGGCTGACCATGGCACGCAGCACTTGGTGGAGACAGCGTGAGAAGGTGGGGTGGCTCATGCCTCCTACTGCGGCCACAGATGACTGGAAACAGCCAGAGGCAAAGAAATGTAGGGCACCAAGGAGCTTGACCAAACCCGGTATGGCATGTGACCGAGCAGTCAGGGGCTCGAGGTACGGTCTTATGTAAAATCATTTTTATTGTTTTTTTGCTTAGAAGATGAACCATATATCGGGCCTTCGAAGAGACCATTACAGAGAACACGCAAAGTTCACACCAACAACAATTGAAACAGAAATGCAACAGCTATCCCAAAAGCAGGCAAAGGAGCTCGAGACTAATACAGAGTACAACTATCCAAACACCCCCCCTTAAGTGTCAAAATATAGCAAGAAGCGCACTCGGGACAATTCTACTTGTCCAACTCTCAACTCGCCTGCGGATTCAACAAATCCCCCCCCTCTCCCTCCAACCCCCCTCTGCTCCTCCCCCCTCCCCCCCTCCCCATGGCCAGGGAAAACCTCCAATCCTACCACCCATAGCTCATCTCCCAAAGTGTCTCCTTACGGCACCCCCTTCTCCAGGTAGAGCCCACCTAGAGCCTATCAACCTTTATCCTGCTCCTCCCCAATCGTAAAGTCCGGGGCATGTAGCAAGGGCGCCCAGATAAGTTGAAATCGTGACCAGGCTTTGCCCCCCAAAAACCGGGCCGTTCTACGTTCCATATGCAAGAGCTCTCCTAACTGTCCCTCCCATTCCTTGAGAACTGGCCCCCCCTCTGACAGCCAGTGATGCAAGATGGACTGCTTGCAATGCAATGTGTGCCTTCGAGTCAGTCCTGACCCCTGGCGACCCAGAAGCTCCTGGGTTTTCTTGGCAGTGTCACCGGAAGTAGATTGCCAGGCCTTTCTTCCGAGGCAATGGAGGGTTAAGTGACTTGCCCAAGGCCACAAGGAGTGCTAGTGGGATTCGAACCCTGGTTGCTTGGTTACCAAGCCAGTGTTCTAACCACTAGGCTACTCCTCCAGGAAACTCTTCTCATAGAGCTGCCATTGCGGCGCTGACCCCTGGGTCCCCGGAGGCGTCACATGAAACAGGCACCATATAGGGTGAAGTTCTAACCTCCCCCCACCCAGATGGTCAATTTGGACCCCACCGCCTCCCAAAACACTTGGATAATGGGGCAAGACCAAAAGCGATGAAGTAAAGTGCCCACCTCCCCTCTACAGAGACCACACACATCTGACTCCAACAGGCCCATCCTGCACGCTCCCACCTCAGAAACATAGACTCGCCAGAGCAGCTTGAATTGCAGTTCCCGGTAGTGCACCGCTTCCGAGAGCTCGCACACCTTTCGGAAGGCTACCCCCACCAGATCCACCGTAAGATCTGCCAAACCGTCCTTCCTCCAGCGCTCCGCCAAAGAGAGCAATCCTGCTCCATTTCCCGCAGGAGCCAGTTCCTCCATCAACTTTATTTATTTATTTATTTATTTAGCTATTTCTTCTATACCGCCCCTTCCAGAGATCAGGGGCGGTTTACATGGAACAAGTAAACAAATTTGTATACTAATGTATACATTACATGGAACAGAGATTTTTTTTTAACTTTATACAGATAATAGTTATTAACAGAGATTTATAACATTGTAACTTTATACAAATAACTGTGCATTAATTGTTAAAACTATTTACATTTTATATACATTAATAAGTTTCTGTATCGTAGTGTTGATCTAGTGTTGATCAGAGTTTTTTCTACCTTTTTATAGGTAGTCAGAGTTTTCTACCTTTCATATGTGTGTGTGTGTGGAGGAATTTATTTCCTTTTTTCAACTTCCTAGTGGCGGTGCTCTCCTGAAATTTCACCAGCACATTCCAAAGACTTTGCTCTCGAGATAACAGCACAGCCCTCTCGGGCAGGCTGAGCACGTAGTGTCGTACCTGTAGATAATAGTAAAACGACGCTGCCGGCAGAGTATAACGCCGCGACAGCGTTTGAAAGGACAACAGCTGATCCATGGTCTCCATGCGTAAATGGCTAACATACTCGACACCCGCCTGCAACCAGGCCTTGCCCAGCCCACCCACAGTACCCGGCAGAAATTGGCGATTACCCACGTGGGGTAGGCAGTCAGTGATACCCCAATGGAGCCCGCGAAGCCAGCACAGACACCGCCACGCCACACGTAATGTGCGCAGATAGCAGGAGGCCCTCCAGGCCTGCGGTAACATCGCCCCCCCACAGTGCAGCAGAAACGTTCTATGCCAATTCTCAGAGAATTGATCTATGAGAGTAACTGGAATCCGCTCCGCGTTCCCCATCACTAAATCGCTCAGACGCCGCACTACATAGCAAAGATTATAAGTTCTCAAGGAAGTCAGTCCAACTCCCCCCTCACTTACCGGGCGCATAAGCGTTTCCAGCGCAATGCGTGCCCTTCAGGACTTCCAGAGGAAGCGACCGATCTGTTTATGTAACTCCCGCAGATCACGTCTGTGGAGCCATAGCGGCAAATTCCTCAGCAAGTACAACCAGCGGGGCCATTCGATCATTCTCACTAATGCCACCTGTCCCATTAAAGAAAGCGGGAGGTCCTTCCACCTCTGCAGTTTCGCCATCGTAGAATAAACCCTGAAAGCCAAACCTCCGCAGAACCGCAAACATATATCGCCAGGACACCCTATCAAATGCCTTCTCCGAGTCCAAACTGACAAGAATCAGTGGATCCCGCGCCTGCGAAGACTGCTCCATACCCAGCAACACTCTACTGATGTTAACACAAGCCTCCCTACCTTTCACAAAGCCCGCCTGATGAGATCCCACCAGTCCAGGAAGGAATAGTTGGAGCCGAGCTGCGAGCACGGACGCAAAGAGCTTCTGATCAACATTGATCAATGAAATCGGCCTATAGGAAGCAGGATCTTCAGGGTCCTTTCCCTGCTTTGGGAGAAGTATGATGCTGGCGGTACGCATGTCTCTCGGGAAGGTGCCAAGCTCCTTGGCCTCCTCATATACGGCTGCAAGCGTGGGCACCACCTCTCGCTCCAGCATCTTATAAGCTTTATATGAGTAGCCGTCCGGGCCGGGCGCCTTATGAGGGGGGCCCACTTTGATCGCCCTTTGAATCTCTTCCCCCATCATAGGGTGATTCAGCACCGCCCTTTGCTCTTCTGAGAGCATCGGGAGCGAGACTCGCTCCAGGAATTCATCCATTAGAGACGCTTCACCCTCCTCCGACGTATAGAGCCTCTCATAGAAGGAGCGGAAGACGTGGACTATCTCCTCAGATCGCGTGGAACGCTTTCCTACCTCATCCCGGATCACCGCCACCACGCGGGGTCCTGCCCTCTCCCTTACCAACCTCACCAGCAGCTTCCCCGATCTATCACCATAACGGAAGAACTGATGGCGGTAGTATTGTTGGGACTGAATCGCTCGTTCCTGAAACAAGTCATTCAGCCGCTTTTGGGTCTCGATGTAACCACGGATTCCAGCAGAGTGCCGCAGGGCCAGGTCCTTGTCCCTACAGAGCTCCCCCGTCAGTCTTAACACCTCTTCATTAATCCTCTTACGTTCCGCAACCACATAAGCTATGATATGCCCGCGAAGCACTGCCTTCCCGGCCTCCCAAAAGGAAGCCACCGAGCTGACCGTCCCCTCGTTGAATTCCACAAATTCAGCCCAATGCTTGGTCACATAATCGCGGAAGTCCGGTCTATTCCATAGATGGCTAGGGAAGAGCCATTTGCCATGTCCTGCCCCCTCACTCCGCCAGACCATACTGACCATGGCATGATCAGATACAATAATCGGCCCTATCTCCGCCTCGAGCACTTTCCCAAACCAGGGTTTCGATACCAGAATATAATCAATGCGCGACCACGTTTGATGAGCGCGCACGACAGATGTGTGTAGTCTCTGCTCCCTTGGTGAAGCACCCTCCAGACATCAACCAGCTCCCCCAAATCACAGAGGTAGCCCACTCCCCTGGAATGCCAGCCCCTCCCGGTTGAGGGCGAGATCGATCTAAGAGGGGGTCTTGTGTGAAATTATAATCTCACGCAAGAATGACCGGTACATTTGGGGACCCAAGAATCTTGGCCAAGATAGATTTGATAAATTCATGATCATAAGTATTAGGGTCTTATACATTCCCAATGAACAGTTACTCGCCCTGAATCTTAACGTGGGCGAAGAGAAGAGATATCTACCCCCGGGGTCCTCCTCCACCGTAAGCACCTCACAAGGTAGATTCTTATGGATCAAAATGGCTACCCCTTTATGTCTTGTGTTGGAAGAAGCGGACAGGACCGTTCCCACCCAATCATGGCGCAGTTTGGCATGTTCAGTGGCCGTTAAGTGCGTCTCCTGCAAGAGGGCCACCTGAGCCCTCCCTCTCTTTAAGGCTTGCAGAATTTTAGTGCGTTTCACCGGTGTTGTGATCCCCCCCCACATTCCAGGACACCAATTTTAGGTCATGGGGGCGCTGCTGCACTTCGACTCCCAAAGCCTGTAGATAAAACATGACATTTGTGGTGCAGGGCAGCCCAGCCTCCACCCCACCACCATGCACAACCAGCCCATATTCTGGGGGAGCCCTCACTCTATGCTCGCCCACCCTGTCGGGAGATGCATTCCAGTGACAACTCCACCAGCCCTGGACATCCCTGGCCCCCTCCCATCCCCCCCTTCCCTCCCCCTCTCCCCCCCCTTCTGCCCCTTCCCCTCCCCCCTGCTCCCTAGACGTTCTTGGTCCCCATACCCTCTTAAAATCTTTCTAATCATAACCCTCAGTTCCCGATACTGACGCCTAGGTCTAAGCAATGCATCAGGGTGGCCACAGCCACAGCCATCCCCCCCACCCCCCCCACAAGCACGCGATATCCCAACTTACGGATCACGGGAAAGCAGTCAACAACGAAGGAAAAAAAAAAAAGAAAAGAAAGAGACAACAGACAATAAACACTCAGTCCAAACAGCACCAGAAGTCAAATGGAAACCACGGGTCCCTGCCAGGCCCCAGCCGGCCAGGATGTGGAGCAGGTCTCTCAGCTGGGATGGCTGGTCCAGGGGGGCCAAGGGTCAGACCCCGCAGCCAAACCTCCGGCGTAGCTACCATCGCAGTCCTCGCCAGAAAGGGGCCCAGAGCATCCAACTCCCCGCTCATGGTACAGGCAGTTGCGCCACAAACTGCTTCGCCAGGCCCGCCTGCTCAAAAGTGTGGGTCTTCCCCTGAATGGTGATGCACAGCGTGGCCGGGAAAGCCAGGGTGAAGCGGGCCTTCCGCTGGAACAGCTCAGCGCATATAGGCGCAAACTCTCTCCTTTTTGCTGCCACCAGTGCGGAGTAGTCTTGGAACATGAGTATTTTCTGATTGTCAAGCATCAGTGCAGGAGCTTTCCGGTAAGCTTGTAGGATCACGGACTTGTACTGAAAGTTGAGAACTCTCAAAATCACCGCTCTAGGCCAATTTCCCCCCTCTCGGCGTGCCCCCAGGCGGTGCGCCTGCTCGATTTTGAAGTGGCCCCGCAGATCATCCAGCCCTAAGGCCTCGGGCAGCCAGGTCTCCAGAAAGGGTAGCAAGTCCCGGTCAGCTTTCTCCTCTCCAATGTCAATGAGCCGCAAGTTATTGCGCCTCGAGCGGTTTTTCCAAGTCGTCCAATTTTAATTGTATTTCTTGCAGTAGCTGCTTGTGCTTAGCCAGTTCTCTCGTCGCGACTGCCCTCCTCCTCCTCTATACTGGCAACCCGGTGCTCCAGCTCCTCGACCCGTTTGCCGAAGTCTGCCAGGGATTCCTCCACTCCATCAAGCTTTTTCAGCACGAGGTCAAATTTCGGGTCTAGCAGCTTAACTACTTCCTTCGCTAATTCCGCCGGGGCCGAATCCTTGCTGTCTCCGCCCGGCGAGGACGGCTGCTGCAACGCCGATGCGGAAGGCCCAGCCTTCGGAAGTTTCTCTCGCTCTCTCTTCGGCGCGAGCGGCATTGCTAGTCCGCTCTGATGTCCACCTTGGACGGCCTGCACTCCCGTAGACACTGATGGGGGTTGGAGGGGAAACTTAGAAGATTAAAGCATGTATTTAGCAGATTATTAGCTGTGGCTGCCCGAGAGCGAGCGGGAAGCGTCCGCGCTCACTCACGCATCACGTGACCTCCATCCCTCGAGGTACGGTCTTAGATCATCGTAGAGCTCCCTAATAGCCCCTGTGCTCAGGCAGTAGAGGGAGATGACCTGGTCCTCACGCATGCCCTGGAGCTGGGCCCTGGGCCTGTAGAGGTGAGGCTGGTGGAGCCGCACCTCAGCACGTCTCCTGCCCAGTGCGGGTACAGCCCCTGCCCGGCCTGCCCCCACAGCTGCAGGTCTGAGTTGCAGCGGGTCCACACCCATGCCCCGTGCCACAGCCCTATTGACACCATCTCCCCCATCAGGGAACCGCAGCCCCTCCTCAGTGTCCTCCTCAACCACAACAATCAGGAACGCTGCCATACACACAACAGCTACAGATGCACAATGACACACAAACACTGACACCCACCTCACTGACGAAGACACAGAGCCAGACACACAAGCCAAAGAACACTCACACACACAGTGACTATACACAAAGAAAACGTCCTCTAGCACTCCTCAAACCTCACAACCATGTCACAGACTTTCTCCTACAGAAACCCCTCAATGTGTCCCAAGTAAGCATGTATATTTAAATGCCAAACTTACGTTGCGCGCGGGTGGTGGCTACGTGCGTTGCGCATGCGCACGGTATTACACATGCATTGTGCGTATGTCACACACGTATGCGCTACATCATACACAGCGCCTGGGTGGCGCATGCACAATGCGCGTTGCGCATGTGCCACCCAGGCACTGTGTATGGCGTAGCGCATACGCGTGTGTCGTATGCACAATGCATGTGTGGTACCGCGCGCATGCACAATGCACGTTACGCCATACAAAATGATAAATACATCTGCAGATAAGAGGGAAGGTGTGCATTTATAGTGGAGCCCAGATAGTGCCAGGGGCCAGTGAGAGCTGCAGTACATTGTGAGTGGGAGTGGTGGTGTAGAGTGAGAGGGGTAGGGGGAGGGGCATGTGGCAGAGCGGAGGAGGGTGAGGGGAGGGGAGGCAGGAGAGACAGGTCAGGAGCAGGCAGCAGGGAGGGCAGGTGGGTACAAGAAGCAGGTGTGAGGTGGAGGCCAGTGGTCGGGGGTGGGAGAATATGGAGAGTCAGCACAGGGCAGGTGTGGCGGAGGAGGAGGGTGTGCGTGTCCAGCAGGACACAGAGATCCCTGAAAGGCCGGCAGAGGAGGCTGCTGGGCCATCGTGTGGCTCACAGCGCACACACGAACCACCTGTCGCTAAGCGCAAGCAGCAACCAGTGCCGTCATTACAAAGGAGGAGGGCTGTTCGGTTCAACCCTCAAGAGAACCATCTCCTCCTGGCAAGTGTCCTGGAAAACTACGATGTCCTGTATGGACAGCACAGCAGTACCACCACCATGGCAACATGGACACGTGTCTGGGAGGAGGTTCAGGAGGCTGTATCGCAGGCAGGGGGACCTCACCGAGACCTTGAAAGCCTTCGTCAGAGGATGAGTGACATAAAAACATGGTGTGCGTGCCCACATGGCCGCTGAGTGGCAACATGCTGCGGGCACAGGTGGGGGGCCCCTTTACCCCCACACTAACACCACTAGAGCAGGAGCTGGCTGATCGGCTCGGTCCCGTATACCTGCATGGCCTGCCGGAAGCACTGGACACCATACATCCCAGGGCAGGTAGGTACACACATCACATCCTGCTGTCACAAAGGCATGATGTGACAGCACTCTGCCTATGTGGCCCGCATCCTATCCCCCCCCCCAACCTGGTGGCATACATCATCCCCATCCCTCATCCCCAGGCCCACAGGTGTCCCCTGCACCAGCACAGCCCCTGACATCTGCATGGGCCAGTCACCCACCCGTAGATGGTGCCAACACCACCCCCTACCAACCCCTGTCTGCCCAGTATGCACAACTCTTGCACGTCCCACACCTCTCACACCTGTTCCTGCACTGACTGACACAATGTGGAGCACCCCTGTTCACGAATTGGCACCTGGTGACTGCAGCATCACAGTGCTGCGTGTGCTTGGCAGTGCCTCCGCAAGGCCAGGTAACAGTAGTGGCAGAAGTATGTGGCACACGCACAGGGAATGGCCAAGCACACATCACATGTGGGGTGCATGTACCACACAGGTGTACATAGTTGCAAGGACCAATCCAAGCTCTGTTGTGTATGTCGCCCCACAATGCAGGTGACTACAGCATCATGGAGCCACCCGAGGAGTGCGAAGTGCCCGAGACCCAGGATGGTGAGGAGGCCAGAGGCTATGATGTCTGCAGATGACAGACAGCAGCAATGGCAACGGCACACCTGGGGCAGGCATGCACCCAGAGGGGTTGGACATGCTCCTGGGCACGGCAGACACTGTGGAGGCCAGCTACACCACCGAACATGGCCATGCGGGTGCCAACAGGGGGGAGACCCAACACCCGGTCAGGCCCAGGGTTCGGCAGGCCAACCCACCCCATGCATGGCAACTGCATTGGAGGGGCTGCGTCTCCACACTGCATCAGCGAGCCGCGATGCTGAAGGTGGGTAAGAGCATATACAGGAATCCCCATGGGGGTTGTCCACAGATGCACCAAGGGACTGCAGGTTGGCAAACATAGCAGGGCGAGAGCCAGGGGGGGAGGGGTTTGACAGGTGCCCTGTGCATTCCAAAACCTGTGTAGCATGGCGTCACAGGGGTCAGCATGTGTAAGGGGCACAGAACTATGTACGCTGTTCCCAGACACATACCCCAAGCAAGCGCAACACAGAGCAATGTAGTTAATCACCTGTAGCAGGTGACCTCCGGGAACAGCAGGGATACATCTCCACATGTGGTTATTGTGAGTAGCAAGGGAGCCTGCATGGGACCGCTCACCAGCGGCCAATGTGAAAAGCCTTTGGGAGCATCCCACAGCACCAGCGTGCTGTCGTCCAGCCTTTCCCAAATGCCGCACCCCTGTTGAGCATCAAAGGCTTGGTACAAAATGAGAGAGAGAGATAGGGCAAGGGAGAGAGAGGGAGAGAGTGATACAACTCGGGGGGAGGTGGGTGGCCAATACAGACTCATACCTGCTGTTCCCAGAGATCACCTGTTACAAGTGCGTGGTCTGCAATGTGTAGGGTGCCCAGATGTCCTGGACCTATCAGGGTTTTCATGTGTTCATGAGGCATGTCCTGACTCTGGGAATGCCCGGATCGTGACCTGCCATCTGAGCTATCATCCTGATCTTCCCGGAGGTGTTGTAAACCTTCAGAGTATGTATGTTACAGATGCTACCAGTGATCCGTAAGATGGAACATCTCAATCAGGTCTGTGTTTATAAGCCACGATGTAGGGTAGCATAGATGTCTTTCCATGGCGTCCCGCACAACTGTGGACATAGCAATGTGCGTATGTGGTCTTTTGGTTGCGCAGATCCATCAAATGCTGTGCTCTGTAATGGTTGTGTAGCAAAATGTTTGTGATCCCTATGTCAAACGGGGCTGTGGAAGGAGAGTATGTTCTCTGTGCAGACAGCAGTGGGTGGTTGCGAGGTCTTCACTTGCACGGTACAACAGTGAACTGCATCATAGACTGTCCTGAGCGTGTAGCAAAGGTATCTGGGCACCCTAGCAATGTGTGTGACAACATGTTGGCTGGACAGCCCCAGAGTTATACACATGTGTGCCTATGCCCCTCACGTCCCCTCACCTATGTTAGATGGCCACTGTGCAGGGTGCATATGGATGGATCATGCTGCAACACAGGTATCTGGGGCTCTTTGTGTCCCCACGACCCATCATTGGGCCCCATGAAATGGCTTGGGAAATGGCTCATGGGACACAGAGGTCTGACCATGGTCATGTGTTGCGATATGTGCCCTGCATGGGTGTGTGACAGACTGATTCCTGTGGGATATGGCTGACATGTACATGTGTGACAGTTGCCTTTGCAGGGGGTATAGCACATATCATCGTGTTCTCCACCCATAGGCACTCATCAGGCGCTGGAGCAGATAAGGACTGAGGTCATCCGCCGAAACACGGCGGAGCTGCACCAGCTGCGGACAGCAGCGGGAACGAATTGCCACTGCATTGGAGGCCATGGTCGCAAGGATGCCACAGCCAGCACCAGCCCCAGAGGCTGCACCACCAACACAGCAGATGAGGGGTGGTTTGGGCCATGGGCGACGGGGGCGGCCACGCAGGAAGTGACCTGTAGGTGTGGTCTAGTGGTTGGGGCAACGTACGTCAGGCCGTATGGTTGTGGTTGAAACTCCCAGTGGGGATAGCTACCCTGGGTCAGTTGGACTGGGGTTACAAGGCACACAGGTGCTCCATGTGGACCTGGGCAAGCCGCATAAGAACCCTCCATAGCCCCTGTTCTCTGTAAAATAGGTAATTCCAACCTCATAATGCCCTGTGCAAGGTACAGTCAGGTTGCTAAATGTACACTGGGCAGTGATTCTGATTGGAACAGTGCATATGTGAGTGTGTTGGACATTAAACACATTGAAACAACATCTGTTCATGTGCATGTTTGACAGGGTAGACAGGTCGCTATCCCTGTTGACCTGGAACTGCCTTGCAGTCGTGATTTATGTGGACATATAGTATACTTACGACACACCGACTGCAACTGGGGCATGGACGTAAACACATCACATACTCCTACAAATACATACATGTCCTGACCTATGATATCCTGTGTGCGGGTCTCAGATGTGTGGCAATGTGCTACCCCATGTGGTGTGCACCTCATTTTGTTCCCCTGCCCTCATGTGGATCACCCATGCCCCTTGGTGGTGGGGTGTCTGTACTGCCGGCTATCACTGCACAGCGGTCACCACATGTCCTGTGTGGGATGGACTGTGCCAGGTCTCAGCACCAGGACCTCATCGTGGGTTGATAGCCATCCAACCTGTTGCACATGACATATGTCATGGTGCTGCATGTCTGGTGTTGGTTGATCTGTTGCCGTCTCCGCATCCCTGATACCCCCCACTTTGGTCGGACATGTGTGAACATTCTCCCTGCCCGCAACATGGCCTACGTGGCTGCCCTCCAACATTGACTTGCATGTGGCACGGACAGATAGGGGTGGCTCACATAGGTTGGCTGCGCATATATGCATGCACATAACATCACCCACTGACGTTCCCTGTGACATGCATTGTCCTGGGCCGTACTCGAGGCCATCCCCCTGAGCAACTCCTGGGTTCAGCAGCACATCCTAACCTCCGTGCACAGACATAGCTATTTGCGGGTTCTGCTATTGGCACACCAGCATGCTGCACCATATATCGTTCCCGCACATTGCCCACAGTATGCCCGTGCTTAGGTACTATTGGACATGCTCCATATTGGCCACATCTCTGTCTCAGCCGTGGACTCACACGCCTACGCACATGGCCAGCCCCCACACCTGTGTGTGGAGAGGGTCTCATGTATGACACCCATGCACATACCGTGCATACACATACCTATCTACACACGTCCCATGCTAATGTCCATTGTCCATCAGTAACAGAAACACATGACCATTCGTATGTTTTCCAAAAACTGTATTAACACAACGGTGCAAATTAACACAAATATCAAAACTGTTTATATCTGATCATCTGTTGTCCCAGACATAGTCATTCCCACCCAGTGTGGTGTGTCCATTATAGTGCAGAGCCCATGTCACCAGGACCCAGCTGTCCTGTTGGGTCATGGGGACAGGACAGCACAGGGCACGTGTGTGGGTGCCCCAGGGGCCGTCACACACTCCTGGGACGCCCATGCAGTGGATGGTGTCTGAGAGGGGCAGCAGCCTTGCGCTGCCACAGGCTGCCTCTCGGTGACCAAACGCAGGACGGACCCTGCCAGCACACGCACGGTGCGTTCCATGGGCCCCAGTCATTGGGGAACACAAGGAGAAAGAGTGATGATGACACAATTGTCTTATTCCAAATGCCTTTATTGAAGTTCCCCAACTTCCAAATGCCTTTATTGAAGTTATCCAACTTCAATAAAGGCATTTGGAATAAGCAATTGTGTCATCGTCACTCTTGCTCCTTGTGTTTCCTGATCGGTACTGCAAGAGCCGCTGCTCTCTTTGTGCCTCCCCCAGTCGTTGGGCCATGCCATCCATTTGCCATGGACAGGTCATGTACACACCTACGACCACATACACACATGGTGCCAGGTGTGTCTGTGTTGTGTGTGCATGGGCCCTGTTCCGTGGCAATGGGTGACGAGGGCACAACCAGCCGGGCACCATTTCCACCCACATGTGTGTGCTGGCAGGGTCCCACAGTGCCCTGTGCTGTCCCGTGCTCCACCCAGACCTCCCCTCCCTCAGCAAACCCCGCCTCCAATTACACCCCCACCTTCGCCCCTAGGCCCTCCCACCCACCCTGAGCAGGACCCCTCACTCCCCTCCCTCCCCCTCCGACATGACCCACACACATTCGGTTGCCCCCCTCCCCACCCCCCACCTCCACCATTCCCCCGTTGCCCAGTTCAGACACAGGGGCCTCTGCTGCCTCCTCCCCAGGCCCCCCCTTCTCCTCACCCACCTCTGCCTCCATGGGCAGCTCCAATGGCCCCTCCGACTCCGCCCCCCATCCTCCTCCACGTCCGCTGCCGCTGACACCACCGCTGTGGCCTCCGCATCCTCATCTTTCTCCTCCTCCGCCTCCCCCTTGTGCCTTCTCTGGCAGGTGGACCGTGGCTGGGTTCTGCGTGGCCTGCGCATGTGTCCTGAGCTGTGTGGTCCTCCTCTGTGGGACATGACAGTTATTAGCACACATGTATGTGACGCACATGACACTTTGAACAGTTTGGCCCTACAGGGCCTGGTGGGCCACTGTGACCCCATCTAATGAGTCACAGAGGTTGTGACACTCACCTCCCCACTGTGACACTGGCCGCCTTCGTACACAGCTCCAAGTGGCCAGGATAACGGAGCCTCATCTCCCTGGCCTTCTTCCGTAGATCTTCTACCTAGTGGGGGGAGACAATGGGAGGGTACATTACTGCCATATCAAGCCTGGTGTGTGGTCCACAGATGTGACACGTCTTTGTGCAGGGCATCGTGCTGCTCCTGCTCCTCTGCTCAGTGTGACCTGTACCAACAGTTGCTGCTGCCCCCACATGTGTGGCCATGTGTGCAGTCACACGTATGTGTCCCGTGCATCACACCCTGGATGCACCATACCCTGCCTCTACCAGCTCCCTGCACAACATGGCAGCAGCATGCCACCTGTGGCATGGCTAGGCTGGTGTTTCAAGGGGACCTCACCAACCCCTTGTGTGTTCGGGCAAACACATGCGTATTTGCCTGACCTGAACATATCAGCCGACTAGATATGTTGCCACAAACTGGGTACACAGCAATGACATATGGATGTGTTTCGCACCATATCTATCATGTCTCATCGCCCCCAGGGTGGGGCTGCTGCACACCACATCCTCAGCTGCACCTACCATACATTCTGGATACAGACCTGACCTGTTCTATGAGCCCTTGGCCTCAGGGGGATGGGGCACATGTCTGTCAGGACACAGCATCACCTACCACAATATCTGGATGCCATACCCACGTTTGCTGACGGTCTCAGGCCCCCTGGGGACAGGGTGTCCTAGCACACATCTTCTGCGACACACACCATAGCAGCAGGACGACTAACTGGATGCGTTCAACAGGTCTCCAGACTCTTTGGGATGCAGGTGGAATTATATGATATCAGGAAGCAGCATACGACCATTTCACGCAGGGTGACTGACAGCCCACTGTGATGAGCCGCTCAGGACTGCAGTCTGGGATGGGGTCTATATGTGTTAAACTGCATTGGCAACAATCAGCCATATCACGCATGGGTGAGCTGACAGGCCCACTTTAAGGGCGCGCCTCAGGACTCCTGGGAAATGGGGCAGATGTGTTGAAACTGGAAAGGCACAAACGGACCATAGTCACCCTAAGGGGTGACTGAGCAGACCAGCTTTGATGGTCCCTCAGGGGACTCCTGGGGATGGGGCAGATGTGTTTAAACTGGAAAGGCACAAACGAGCCATATCACGGACAGGTGTGACTGACAGCCCGACTTATAGCTGGGCCCGCATCAGGACCCATGTGGATAGGGCAGATGTGTTTAAACCGGCATCTGGCAACAAACATCGCATTATTCACTCAGGGTGACTGACAGCCCACTTTGATGGGCCCTCAGGACTCCTGGGGCGTTGATGGGCCCTCAGGACTCCTCGGGATAGGGGTAATTGGACAACAGCAACAGTGGCATAACCATGACCTCGCGGGGGGGCTGGGGACCCATTGGGTTTTTACACTCGGCCAGGTCCACTGGGAGTGGGCAGATGTTTGTTTATGACTGCTGGAGGCAGTGCATACATCCATATCACTAGGGTGACTGGCAGACCATTTGTGGGCTTAGTCTGCATTGGCGGTGCCCATGAAGGGGGGTGTAGGGGCTAGATGTGTGACCCTGCAAATGCATGAACCCAACCATTACCTAGAGCTGATGATTTATACGGTAACCAGTCTCCCTAGGCAGATGTGTGGGCTACCTTTGGTTACGGTGTGTTTTAATCATCTTCAGTTAGCAGCAGCTGACATGACACCAGGAGGGCTTATCTGGGACTCTGTTTGCACAAGGTCAGCAGGCCGCCCTGGATAACGCGGCAAACCACATAAGGTGTGATACATAGCACAATATAGCACGTGGGTGCTCACAGAAATAACACATAATTGGGATAGAAATGAGTCTTTGCACAAAGCTGGCATGGTCACAGGTTCTACAATTGACTAGCATGGATATAATATATGGTCTACAGCTGACCTGTCCTCTCATATACTTACTGACTCAGGTACGTGGGTAGTCCGCACATTCATGGTTGTACGGGACATGTGAGGACGCTCTCCAGCCCTCCGTAACTCTGGATTCTCTAAGCGCAGGTCCTGCCAAGCCTGGAGGATTCTCAGGGAATTCAGCCTGGTGCTGCCCTTGGCTCAATCAGCTGGGGTAGTGTAGCGCAGTTCATGGTTGTTGAATGCTAGGTTTCCTTGACATGGTGGCCATTCTCTACCTGCATTCACTACCTCTCAGGGGACGTTTCAGACATGCACGTACTCACAAACCTCCAGGCACTGGCGCATGTGCAACCGTGCCAATGGCGTCTACTAGCCGCGTGTTGACGCCAGTCGCGTGTTGACCTTAGCAGACGCGTGTTCGTGTGTTGATATGGCTGCGCATGGCAGTGCACATGCTGGATACGCGCCGCGTCGCAGGCACTGCGCTGGACAGAACGCCCGCGACGCACAGGGCCTTACATGTCGGCAACACGTGCATGAGAGCAGTGCATTTATTCCTGTCTCTGGGCTAACAGACTTAGTATACATGAACAGGATCTAGTGTTGCCAACAATCTCTAGCGTAGCATGCTCTATGCTGGGGGGTCGTGACACACTATAGCAGTAGATTTGTCAGTACATTTAAAAACAATAATGTTGGGCTATGTTATATATTCCGTGCAGGTCTTTTGCTCACACTACACAAAGTCTTGAACTGAATAGCAACCTGGCTCTCACCCCTGGTCATCTGTTCTCAGCCGGTGTGGCTATGCTCCTTTTCACATAGCATGGGTTGCTCATACACATAACAAAGGGTGTGTGTTTAATAATCCGTGTTGATGTGTGCCCAGTCAGTAGACTGTGCAGGATGTCCATAAGGGATGGGGGGAGCGTTAGGGTCCAGATGTCGGGACGCACACTAATAGCTTGCAGTGGCGGCACATTATCATGCATGATCGAGGGAGGTGTGATCATGTTTCATATTTATTTATTTTTACAATTCTTCTTATATAACCAGCGCTATTCTGCATCAGTGGCGGTTTACAATTGAACAAACTGAAATTCCATTGAACAGGGCGATTATATACTTTGAGATAACTAATTTTACAAGGGAACATGGACTATGGAGGGTTAAGATTGGGCTTGGCCGCAAGAACCGTACAAGGAGCACCTGTGGGAACATGTAGCATTAATTGTAAGGTCTGGGAGTGGGTCTGACGATACAAGCATATTGTTGGGGCTAGAGGTGGTGGCACATTGGTTAACGGACTGCGCTGATGGTATCATGCGTGGTCATGGGCTCGGATCGCCCCATGGCGACTCCTTGCAATTGGGACATTGATCCCTATTACTTCTCAGCAGTGGTTTGTGAGAGTGTTTCCGATTATATTTTGCAGTTTGGCTTGGCTCTACACAATACATCACGCTGCACTGTGCCTTAACTTACGTTGGCCGCAGTAGTCACCCTATGGGGCAGCTCCGAGAGCGTCGACCACATTATAAAGTGGGGCACCTGGTGCCCACCAAAGAGGCACCTTATAATGTTCCGCTATGTGGCGAGGCCGCCATGGTAGGGCGCTGTCGAGGGTGCCATATGAGGGACCTCAGGCTACACAGCTGGGGGGAGGGGTGTTTTTGCTGGCCGCACTAATCAAAC
>CM066040.1:69414422-69458523 GCA_033557465.1 Ichthyophis bannanicus
CCATTATTATCAATCTGCCAAACATACAGTTGTTAAGTTCAGTTTTCCACACACTCCACCTTCAGCTGCTAATAAATAATCTAGCACTAAACGATTCTGATAAATAGCTGTACGCATTTGTGTACTCTGCTTAAAAAGAGGTAGTGCTTTACTGGTTCATGGTTTATTATTTCAACAGCAGCTTGTAAGCGTATAATACGATTATTTATTTATTTTATATTATCTCTTATTACGCGCTAATCGCATCAGTGCAGTTTACATTGAACAAACTGAAATTACATTGAACAGGGCATTTTACTTGGAGATAACTATTTTACGGGGGAACATGGATATGGAGGGTAAGTGGCTTGCCCAAGACCACAAGGAGCACCTGCGGGACTAGAAACCCCAGTCCTTCCGGCCCAAGGTTGCTGTCCTCTAGTGGGATTTGAACCCCCGACCTTCCGGCCTGAAGTACCTTACCCCAACCTCTAGGCCACTCCTCCACTCCTGTGTATATGATTTATCATATACACAGGAGTACGATATCCCCAGGTACCATCTTGCTCCCAAGTAGCAGGTCCATAGTATGAAATGATTCTCTCAGGTGGCCACTCCTCATCAGTCCATTTGTCCCATTGGCCTATTTTCAAGACCTCTCATTTCTGTCGACTCCTGTACACGGGAAAACCCAGTTGTTCTCCATGGGATGTAGGCAACAGGAAAAAGGAAGGTCGTATGGTTCCCAATGCACATGCTCCTCCCCAGTGGTGAGGGAGCCTAGCATATGCTCGGGTTCCACAAATCCAGTATAGTCCAGGTGGTGCTTGCCAGGTATTATAAGATGCTAGATTAGTCCAGATGCTGGCAAGTTTATGGAAACGGACTAAAGGATGGGTGGGCTCTGAAGAGTTGATTCCTGACCACCAGGATGTCTTCTTGGTGGTACTGTTGTAGAACTTCTGATTGAGACAGACCAGCTGTCCAATCTCCATGGCAAACTGTGGTCCAGAGCGAGCAAAACACAAGTTACCAACAATGGGGTGGGCCAGTACCCACTCACTAGTAGCATTATGTAAATCAGTCTGATTATAAGGCATAGAATAGTTCACTTCTTGTGCCTCCCAGGGCCATTGGTCTCCCATCTTAGTTCCTCCACAGAGAAATGTGGAGACTAGATGCTACTGCCCCGGCGAGCTCAATGAACAAGTTTTGGGAAGCATGAGGAATCTCAAACTCTGCCTTCATGGCTTCATAGAAAGAGTGATGTATTCGATAAGGTGCAGATGCATGAGTCTTAGTATTCAGCTGTATATGTATAAAAGTTCCAGGATCTATGCCTCTTCCTGCTATTCGTAACCCAAATCTGTACCCCTGCTTCCACTGACTGGGGTTAAGTATGATGAGCCGCACCGGATTACAGGCACCTTTCTTGCACTTTCGAGGTTCTGGTAAGGATAATTTTTCCAGTCTTGCTATGCGTTTATCTCCCTCTCGTCCAGTAGGCGCACCAGACTAGGTGGCATAGTACACGCATTCCCACTTGGGACAGTAGTAAGCATCTTTGGATGATGTACTGTAGACGGTTGGGGAAGATTTCCCAGTACACTTTCCCCATCCATATGCTCCTTCAGGACACATATATTTATCATCATAGTAGTAGGCTTGCTCCCAATATCCACACTTGTGATGGACAGTTCTGTTTATCACCTCACAAGTATCAAAACTCAGGGTAACATGCTTCGTGGGATCAGGAAGCTGTTGTGTGGCATTTATGAGGGCTCCATCCTCATCATTCCATCGTATCTCAAGTACATAATAAAAGGGGTTCTGCCGGGGGTTGTTACAAGTCTTACTTTTCCCCTTCGTACAGATATTTAAGTCTGTACCATTATATACACACCGGCTAACTATACCAGTGCAAGTATAGTAAGAATGATAAAGTAAAGTCTGAGTGACCTTCAGTCCGGTTCAGGTGGTAGTTATACAAGCTGCACAAGGGGGTACGGCAAAAGTCTTTTCCAGGCATCCCAGGACCATCACTCCCACAAGGCAATAGTGGAGGAACATTGTGATTACAGTCTTTGGAGGTCAACTGGAATATTGGGTACGATGAACTTGTAGCGTCTTTTCTTCTTCTCTGCTTCGACTGCTACCCTTGCACAACAGGGGTAGGATGATAGAATCTAGAGACTCTTACAATGCTGGTTTCTCCGCAATATGAGTCCCAATGGAGTCTCAGGATCATTTACTGAAGTCCATTGACCAGGTTCAGGAGCAGCTGCCGGCTTCACTCGACTGTGATGGATCCAGGGTTCGAGTTCTGCGACTTTTACTGCAGTTAGGGTTGACAAGATGACAACATAAGGTCCCTTCCAATGCGGCGCCAGCGGGGTCTTTCTCCACTCCTTGATCCACACTGACACTCCTGGCTTGAAGGGATGTAGAGGCTCTGTCAAACTGATGGGCAATCGATATTGCACCCAGGTATGAAGACTCTGCAAAACAGAACCTAAAGCCAATAGTTCTTGTCTAGTTATTTCAGATCCTATTTGTTTCATATCTCCTTTAATTCCCTGTACAATGGGTGGAGGTCGCCCATACAAAATTTCAAAAGGGGAAACTCCTAAGGACTTGGTTGGAGCAGAACGTATCCTAAGAAGGGCTATAGGGAGAACCTGGAGCCACGTTAGGTGTGTTTCTTGACAAAGCTTGGTCAACTGAGATTTCAGGGTTCTATTCATACGTTCTACTTTCCCTGAACTCTGGGGTCTATAGGCAGTGTGCAGCTTCCATTGTATCTGTAGAGCTCGAGCTAACTGTTGAGTCACTTGGGACACAAATGAGGGTCCACTGTCTGATCCCATAGTCAATGGTATTCCAAATCGAGGAATGATCTCATGGAGCAGTATTTTAGTGACTTCTCGAGCTTTCTCAGTTCGGGTGGGACAGGCTTCTACCCACCCAGAAAATGTGCAAACTAGAACTAACAGGTAGTGATATCCGTTTGCTCGTGGCATTTCAGTAAAATCTACTTGAATATCACTCATAGGGGTCACCCCTACTGTCTGAACTCTTGGGGGTGGAACGGGACCTTGCTTAGCATTATTCTTGGCACATTGCTGTGCCACTGAAGCAAACAGAGGTCCTAGTAGTGAGATGCAAAAATGGGGTCTTAGGGCTCTTTCCATGGCCGTTTTCCCATAATGTGTGGCCTGATGAAAATCCTGAACAAAGGCTGGCCCTAATGCTTCAGGAATGACTGTGGGACCTGGAGGTGAGCTACCCTCTGGAGGTGGCAGCACTATCCAACCTTTTTCTGTTAGGACCCCTCCCTCCTTTTCACAGAAATAATCTAACTCTCTTGTAGTGTATCGGGGAGCCCATGAGCTAAAGGGCACGGGGAATAAAGCTGCCTGCACTGAAGTGTCTTGGTTCACAACTCGTCCAGTTGTGGCTGCTTTTCGGGCAGTGGCATCAGCAAATCTATTCCCTCGGGTAACTTCTCCTGCTCCTGTCTGATGACCTTGACAGTGCATGACTGCAACTTGCTTAGGGGCCCATACAGCATTTAATAATATCAATATCTCGGGCCCATACCTAATGGACTTGCCTCCTGAGGTGATCAACCCTCGTTCTCTATACAGGGCTCCATGTGCGTGCAAAGTGGTAAAGGCATACTTAGAATCTGTGTACACATTTAAGCAGAGTCCTTCTCCTAATGTCAGTGCTCTAGTGAGAGCTATAAGTTCAGCCTTCTGTGCTGAAGTTCCTGGGGCCAAAGCTGAGGACTCAACTACCAGATCAAGGGTCACCACTGCATATCCAGCACAATGATGTCCATTGATGACAAGACTGCTTCCATCTACAAAGAAAGTCTGTTCAGGATTCTCCAAAGGAACATCAGTCAAATCCGGGCGACTTGAAAATACAGTGTCCATAGTTTCTAAACAGTCATGATCAGGGGGCCCAGGACCAATTGGGAGCAACGTAGCAGGATTCAGAGCTTGACTGACTTAACTGTATTTGGGGGTTTTCACACAGCATACTCTGATATTTCAACATTCGTGAATTCGTTAGCCAGAAATTTCCTTTGTGTTCCATGAGGGTCAGGACAGAATGCGGCACAATCACTTGAAGATTCTGTCCCAGAGCGAGCTTGTCTGCTTCGCTCACTAAAAGGGCTGTTGCTGCAACAGCTCTCAAACAAGGGGGCCAACCTCTGGCTGCCACATCCAACTGTTTTGACAAGTAGGCTACTGGCCGTTGCCAAGATCCAAGAGATTGGGTCAGTACCCCTAGAGCATTTCCTTGTGACTCATGGATGTAGAGATGGAAAAGCTTCTGGACATCTGGGAGACCCAGAGCTGGTGATGACATCAGAGTGCTTTTCAGAGATTGGAATGCTGTATCCTGTTCAGGTCCCCACTCCAGTGGAGACTTTTCCATTCCTTTGGTAACTTGATACAATGGTTTTGCTAGCAGCGCAAAATTGGGGATCCATATGCGACAGTATCCTGCGGCCCCCAGGAAGGCTCTTACTTGCCTCCTGGTGGTTGGAGTGGGAATACTGCATACAGCTTCTTTGCGTTCAGGCCCCAAGCGTCGAATTCCACTGGACAACTGGAACCCTAGATATTTAACTTTAGTTTGACATAGTTGCGCCCTTGGCTCTTGAGACTTTGTATCCAGCCTCATTCAGAAGGTACAGGAGTTCACTGGTGGCTTGTAGACATTCACTTTCTGAATTGCTGGCTATGAGCAGGTCATCCACATACTGAAGGAGAACCCTTTGTCCTGGGTTCACTGAGTAACTTGAAAGATCTTGATTCAGGGCAGCACTGAAGAGAGTAGGTGAATTCTTGAATCCTTGAGGTAATCGAGTCCAGGTAAGCTGGCCCCATCTTCCTGTCGTGGGGTCTTGCCATTCAAAAGCAAACAAGAGTTGACTGGTGGGGGCTAGGCGTATGCAGAAAAGGGCATCTTTCAGGTCCAGGACAGTGAAATGAGTAGCCCCAGCAGGGATCAGTCCCAAGAGAGTATAAGGATTTGGTACCACTGGGTGTATAGTTTCAACTGCATCATTTACAAAATTCGATACCTTGGGGTTACCTTGGACCAACGCCTGGATATGAAGTTACATATAACCAACATAGTTAGAGCGATATACTTCAAGATCTGGACACTCCAACACCTTCGCTCCTTGCTTGATCCAGACGACTTCCGGACTATATACCAAGCATTAATCTTACCGCACTTCGATTATGCTAACGCCATTCTTCAAGGCCTCCCACAGTCTACCTTAAACCCTTTACAACTTGCCATGAACACCGCTGCCAGAGTCCTCTACAGAGCATCAAGGAGAGACCACGTAACACCTATTCTAAAGCAGCTCCACTGGCTCCCCATACATGGAAGACTGTTGTTCAAGACCTTGTTACTCACCTTCAAGGCCATCAAAGGCATCACTTCCTCCTCATTAATAGACCTCATTCAGACCATTCCACCTAACAGATCTAGAAGAACCACATCCACAAAAATGCTCTAGTAATCCCCAAGGCAGCAGCAACAAAATGCACACTAGCAACATCTAACAGGGCTTTCAGCTTCTATGCCCCAAAATGCTGGAACACCTTGCCACCGGAGATTCGTGCTGTCACCGATCTAACTCTATTTAGAAAGGCACTCAAATTCCACCTATTCCCCAACTACTACCAGGTCAGCCAGACACCGACCTAACCGTACCTCCTCCAACCCAACCACCTGTACTACAGGACCCTATTCACACCCAGAGCATAAAGCATACTGTATATATGTAAATAGTTCAGTTAACAATTCCCTATGTTATCCAAGTTGTCGCACCTGTTCTATGTAAAACCAAACAGTATTTTGTTCTGGTCTGTTGTTTTAATGTAAACCGCGCTGATACTAAATAGTGCGGTATATAAGAGCTTGTAATAAATAAATAATATATAAATTTACCCGCCTTAGATCTTGTACTGGGCGGTAATCCCCTGTCCCAGGTTTCTTAACTGGGAGAAGAGGGGTGTTCCAAGGTGACTGACATTCCTTGAGAAGTCCATACTTCAACAGTTTCATCAGGTGGCAGTGGATTCCTTCAATGGCTGGTCGGGGAAGAGGATACTGCTTCACATGCACTGGTTCCGCTCCTGGCTTGAGGGTGACAATGACAGGGGCTATGTTCTTCGCTAGGCCAGGTGGATTATCTTCTACCCATACTTCAGATGGGGCTATAAGGTTGGTGGGTATACAGGAACCGGTTGACTTGATTGGAGGTGTACTATAGAACCGCCACTCTTCTTCTCGGGGAACAATTAGCACCATCAATCCAGCAGGCTTTGGGTTCACAGTCATTTGCATTTCTCCCCCTTCAGCAAAGGATATTTGTGCCTGAGGTTTTGCAAGCATATCTCGGCCCAAAGGTGGAATAGGGCACTCAGGCATATACAAGAACTGGTGCGTTATTTTCTGTCCCCCTAGTTCACACATACGGTTCTGCAGAAATGGCTTGGTGGCCCTGTTCCCAGTGGCCCCAACAATGGTGACAGATCGAGAGGAAAGAGGAGCCACTGGCTTTGCCACCACGGAATGTTCTGCTCCTGTATCTACCATAAAGTCCATATATTGGTCCCCTACTTTCAAACTGACCATAGGCTCCTGGGGACCCAGGGTGAACTTGGAGCCCGGTCTGGCCTTGTCTTCATCCACTTCATCCATGTCATAGCCCGTTGCAACTGCCACTCCCTCAATGGCTTCTTCTCTCTCCCGCTGGAACTGTGCTCGGTTCATTCATCCACGACACTCTGAAATCGGCCTCCTGTTTTCCAGGGACTCCCTCCTCCCCTCCTGGGGGTGGAATCAAGATGCGGGCATTCATTTCTCCAATGTCCTTCTCTGCAATGGGCGCACTGATTCGCACCCAATGGAGGCCTGCTATTTCCGCGGCCTCTTCCACGTTCTCTGGTCCTTTGGTTAAGAAAACCTTCTCCATGTCGTTCAACTAAAGCAGCAGCAAGAAGATCTGCTTTCTTCTTCATCTTTCGTTCACTTTCTCTGTCACGTTCATTTTCACGATTCACAAACACTTTCTGAGCGACTTCCATTAACTGAGCTGTATTCATGCCCGCAAATCCATCCAGTTTCTGTAATTTTCGTTTTATGTCTCTCTGGGACTGACTAACAAATGCTGCATTTACCATGCGCAAATTCTCCTGAGCGGCGGGATCGTATGGGGTATATAATCTATAGGCTTCAGACAACTGCTCATGAAAGACCGCTGGGCTCTCATCTGGACCCTGGATAACTTCAGATACCTTCCCGATATTCATGGCCCTCTGGCCTCCCTTCCTCAGGCCCTGCAGCAAGGCCTGGCGAAATCGTGTTAGGGCCGCCGCCCCCCTTTCATCATTTGGATCCCATCTAGGATCTTCATTTGGGAAAGCTGCAGCGGCTGCTTGTGGGAGATTCATTTCCCCCGCCTCTATGGGATTTTCTTCTAACCAGCGGATGGCTTCTTGCACAATCCGCGTTCGCTCCTCAGTAGTAAAGAGAGTGGACAGGAGCTGGCGACAATCAGTCCAGGTAGGCTGATGAGTTTGCATTATATTAGACATTAACTCTGTCAATTCTTGGAGCTTCTCAGTATAGGATGCATAATGCATTTTCCAGTTTAATAAATCAGTAGTGGAAAAAGGCACGTAGATTAGACTAGTTGGTCCTGGCGCCATCTGGCCCTGATCATTTAGGATAGGTAAACCAAGCATTTGACGCAATGGCATTAGGCACCCTGCTTTCTCCTTCTTCTTCGGGGTTATACTTCTTAAATCATACGGCTCCTGGGTATAAGCTTCCTTGGTGGGTGACCCTGAACTGGCAGGAGAGCCTCCGCTTTCTATATCGTCGGAGGACCCTGGCGCTCCCGACGTACTTGGGCCAGACCCGGGGCTATCACTCGGGGAAGTGGGCTTCTTTTGCTGCTGCAGCGGTAATTGCTGAGGTACCTCATCAGGTTCAGCTTCAGGTAGCGGAGCTGGGGGAACTAACCTATGTGGGTAGTGGGGTAATCGGGCCAGGATTTTTGGGGACTCTGAGGCGGAATACACAGACGGCTTCCTCTCCTCAACCTTCCGGGTTCCCCTAGTGGTTGCTACTAATATTCTACACTGTTCCTCATAGCAGCGCTTTACCCAAGAGGGCTGCCTTTCGCAAAACACCCAACCAGGAATCTATGTAGGGGAACTGGTCAGGGTGCACTGTTTGTACAAGCTGATGAACACGAGAAACTATTTCTACATCAAAGGTGGCCCACGGGGCCATGAAGTAGCTAGCACAGGCCACTACCTATCACATAACATTCTTAATCTAGATGGAGACATTCTTATGCCGTAGTCTCCTGAAAATCCTTTACAGAAATTCTTGATCATACATTCCAACGGAGTTTGCGTGGACTCCGTCCCTCCCATAATCGAAATGGCGTACACGTAATGACGTACAAGATGACAAACAGTAAGGGTAGGTAGTATGGCTGTAGGTAAGGGGTCCGTACAGCCCACAAAACACTGAGGGGAACAAACACCACACGCTTCCTCCTTTTCGCGACCTGGGCGCGGTCACCCGGCCAGGAACTGCGCTACTCAGGAGTCCGCTCTCACTCGGTCTGTGTCTCAAGACCTCTCAATCACACAGGCAAACATACCATCACAAGAAAATATTTTTCAAATGCCCAAGGTTTTCTGACTGACTATTCCCAACCAAAGGGTCACTTCTCACCACCACCAAAATATTATCTATTAGACAACTTTTTAGTGGTGGTGAGAATCGAGGAGGAATGTGACACATTCTATATACCCTTTCGATGTCTAGGACATCTGCACCTTGCCCACTCACAATCTTAAATGACAGAGGTGTAAGGCAGGGGTCTCCAAATCCAGCCTGGGGGCCACAAACCAGTCAGGTTAGCAGGATATCTCTAGTGCATATATATCTCATGCATATTCATTAGGGATATCCCGAAAACCTGACTCGTCTGCGGCTCTCCAGGACCAGGGTTCCCCACCCCTGCTCTAAGAGAAGTGACCATGCATTAACCTTTAACAAACATGCCTAAAACTGCATAGATAATTAAATACATTGAAGTCAGTGGTTTCCAAATCTATCCTGGAGCCTCCCCAGCCAGTTGGGTTTTCAGCATATCCACAATGAATATGCATGAGAGAGATTTACATACAATGGAGGCAGTGTATGCAAATCTCTCTCATGCATATTCATTTTGGATATCCTGAAAATTCAACTGGCTGGGAAGGCCCCAAGACAGATTTGAGAACCACTGATTAAAGTAAAAGACAAACGGAAAGATTCAATCACACTAGTAGAAAAAGGTTCTATAGAAAAGCTTAAAAATCACACTAATATCATTTGCTTTTTAATGAAGACTGTTTTTTAAGTCCTGCTACTGCAGTAGCTCTGCAATGTCCTCTAGCATCTCAGTAGAATATTTGGGAGCAAGATTTTAAATATTCTGCAGCAAAGTTTCTAAAATCTAGGTGGTTATTCTGTTTCATGTTTATGAAAGCTGTGTGTCTTTGCATATTTTATTATGTTGATTTTGTTTATCGTAGCAACTAGGCATGCTATTTCCATTTTTACATCCCACATTTTGCAGAGTCATGGATAAGCTTCATTTCATTATGATCTACCATTGTTTCATTCTGAGCATTTCCACTTCAAAAAGCTTAGCAGCTTTCCCAATGTAATCCTATAGGACAAATACCTGAAGTTTGGGTGCTTGTACTTTTTTTCTTTTTTAAATTACCCTGGGTTTGCTTAGCAAAATAAGATCTGAAGTAGATTACCAGGCTTTTTCAGAGGCAATGGAGGGTTTAGCAACTTGCCCAAAGACACAAGGGTTGCCAGTAAAGGTGAGGTCAGAGAGGCTGTTGTAGCCAAAAAAACATCTTTCAGGAAATGGAAAAAGGAGCCAAATAACAAAAACTAGAAACATAAGCACTGGCAAGTTAGATGCAAGGCACTGATAAGCCAGGCAAAGAGGGAATTTGAAAAAAAGCTTGCCGTGGAAGCAAAAACACATAAAAACGTTCTCAAGTACATTTGCAGCAAAAAAACCCTGTGAGAGTCAATTGGACCATTGGATGATAGAGGGGTAAAAGGGGCACTAAGAGGTCATAAGGCCATAGCGGAGAGAATGAATGAATTCTTTGCTTCGGTTTTTACTGAAGAAGATGTAGGAAAGTTACCCATGCCTGAAATGCTATTTAAAGCTGATACAGCAGAAGAATTGAAAGACATATTGATAAACCAGGAAGATATATTACAACTATTTGATAAACTGAAGAGTAGCAAATTACCTGGACTGGATAGCATACATCCAAGGTTATTGAAAGAACTGAAATATGAGATTACAAACCTTCTATTACTAATCAGTGAACTATCATTAAAATCATCAGTAATACATTAGCCATTCTCCAATCTTCAGGTAATTCCAGTTTTTAAAAAGGGTTCCAGGGGTGATCCAGAAAACTACAGACCAGTGAGCCTGACGTCAGTACTGGCAAAAATGGTAGAAACCATTATTAAGAACAAAATTTATGAACATGTAGATAGTCATGGTTTAATGGGAGACAGCCAACAAGGCTTTAGTCAAGAAAGGTCTTGTCTTACAAATCTGTTATATTTTTTGAAAGTGTAAATAACCAGGTAGACAAAGACAGGTTGGTTGATATCTGGATTTTCAGAAAGCCTTTGACAAGGTCCCTCATCAGAGACTCTTGGCGAAATTAAAAAGTCATGGGATAGGAGGCAGTGTACTATTGTGGATCAGGAACTGGTTAGAAGATAGAAAGCAGAGGTTATGGCTAAATGGCCAATTTTCCCAATGGAGAAAGGTGAATAGTGGAGTACCCCAGGGATCTGTGCTGGTTCCACTGCTTTTTAACATATTCGTAAATGACCAGCAAATGGGAATAACGAGTGAGGCAATCAAATTTGAAGATGACTCAAAATTATTAAAAGTTGTTAAAACCGAAGAGGATTGTGAAAAATTGCAAGAGGACCTTAATACATTAGAAGACTGGACATTCAAATGGGAGATGAAATTTAACGTGGACAAGTGCAAAGTTATGCACCTAGGGAAAAAAACAAGCCAAACTATGGTTACACGATGCAAGTTTCCACATTAGGAACCATCACCCAGGAAAAAGATTTAGGCGCTATCATGGAGAACACGTTGAAATCCTCTGCCTAATGTGCAGTGGCGGCCAAAAAAGCAAATAGAATGCTAGGAATCATAAGGAAAGGAATGGAGAATAAAACGAAGGATATTATAATGCCTTGGTATTGTTCTATGGTGCGACCGCACCTCGAATATTGTGTGCAATTCTGGTTGCCGAATCTTAAAAAGCATATAGCAGACATAGAAATGGTACAAAGAAGAGCCACCAAAATGATAAAGGGGATGGAAGGATATCCCTATGAGGAGAGGATAAAAAGGTTAGGACTCTTCAACCTGGAAAAGAGACGGCTGAGGGGAGATATGACAGAGGTCAATAGATTAATGAATGGAGTAAAACAGGTAAACGTAGATCAATTGTTTACACCAACAAAATATGGAAAGACTAGGGGACATGCAATGAAGCTACAGTGTAACCTATTTAAGACTAATAAGAAAAATATGTTTTCACTCAACATGTAATTACACTCTGGAATTCATTACCGGAGGATGTAGTAAAAGCTGTTAGTGTAGCTGGGTTTGAAAAAGGTTTGGACACGTTCTTGGAAGAAAGGTCCATAAACCATTATAATAATTATTAAAGGAGACCCAGGAAACCCACTGTCCCAATACAAGCATTTGTGGAACCTGTGTCTTCTGGGGAAACTGATTTGTGACCTAGATTGGTACTGTTGGAAACAGGATACTGGGCTTGATGGACCTTGGTCTGACCCAGTACTGCATATCTTCTGTTCAAACCCTGATCTTTTGGGTACTAGGCTACTCCTCCACTCTGTTTACATTATCTGTAAAGAAGCATCCTTCTGAACTTGTAACAAATCCAAAAGCACCTTATCAAAGCCTAGAAATAAATTGCAATAAACTCAAATAGAGATTGTATCTGATGTTTTGGAGGAAAATAATTTTTTCTCAAAGAAAATAAGATGGTTGTGTTTGGATTTTAAATGTTCCAAACTCATTTCTTATGTTTGCTATACAACAGAGATATGATAAATCCTGCTGTTCAATTCTATAGTCAGTGTTGTTTACCCATCAGCTGAATGGCTGGGTGTCTAATGAAAAATAAATAAATAAATAAATAAATAAAAAAAATATATATATATATATACATTGATCAAGCAAATTTTTTTTCAGGAAATAAAATATTAAGGGAATGACACATAATTGCCTCTTAAAACATCTTTCAAAAAATGTTAAAAGAATCTGAATGAACAAAAAAAATACAGTAAACGGCAAAAGCATGGCAAGTTATATTCAAAGCAGTGATAAGGCAGGCAAAGTTTAAAAAGAAGCTTGCAATGTAAGCAAAAACTCATAGTATAAAATTGTTAAGATACATTTGAAGTTAGAAGCCTGTGAAAAAGTTAGTTGGATTATTAGAAGATAGAGGGGTAAAGGAGGCAGAAAAGGCATAGCAGAGGGTATAGGCAGACTATAAGAACATAAGAACATAAGATATGCCATACTGGGTCAGACCAAGGTCCATCAAGCCCAGTATCCTGTTTCCAACAGTGGCCAATCTAGATCACAAATACCTAACAGTTTCCCCAAAAGACAGGTTCCACAATGCTTGTATTGGGTCAAGCAGTGGATATTCTGGGTCCCCTTTAATAATGGTTTATGGATCTTTCTTCCTGGAACCTGTCCAAACCTTTTTTAAACCCAGCTACACTAACAGCTTTTATTACATCCTCCGGAAGTAAATTCCAGAGTTTGATTACACATTGAGTGAAAAAATATTTTCTCTTATTAGTCTTAAATAGGTTACCCTGTAGCTTCATTGTTTACGCCATCAAAATATAGAAAGACTAGAGGGCATGCAATCTACGTTTACCCAGTCCACTCCATTCATTAATTTATAGACCTCTATCATATCTCCCCTCAGCCGTCTCTTTTCTAGGTTGAAGAGCCCTAACCTTTTTAGCCTCTCTTCATAGGAGTATCCTTCCATCCCCTTTACCATTTTGATGGCTCTTCTCTGTACTTTTTCTAATAACGCTCTATCCTTTTTAAGATACGGTGACCAGAACTGCACACAATATTCAAGGTGTGGTTGCACCATAGACTGGATGCAGAGGCATTATAATATCCTTTGTTTTATTTTCCATTCTTTTCCAGATGATACCATTGCACTGCCCGTTCACCTCTAACCTCTGATATTCAATGCCCCGGTGATGGCACTGAACATCTGGTTTTGTCACCCAGAGAAAACCGCCGCAGAGAATAACCGGGTAATGGTGATATTAGACAGCTACCTGGTTAGCATCCGCGGCTAAAACTAGGTGAGCCAAAATTTGACCTAGTTTTAGCCGTGGATCGCTAACACGAGTAATGGTCCAATTTCACCATTACCCAGTTAGAGGTAGTCCCCGCCTCCGCTCTGGATCACCCCCAACATGCCCCGCTGCTAACCGGATAGTATTGGGGCACATAGGGGACATAGGTGGGGATGTTCAACAGCACTAACTGTATAGGTGCTGTTGAACATCCCCATTTAAGGCATTTACACAGTTTACAGGGCTGTAAACAGTCTGTGGAAATCCCTTTTGAATATCAGGCCTTAAATTTTTTGCTTCGTTCATTACTGAAGAAAGTGTAGGGGAGATTCCCATACTAGGAATGATATTTAAAGGTAATAAATCAGAGCAATTGAAACAAATCAAGGTGAACCTGGAAGATAGTTTATAACAGGGCATTTTTACAACCTAAGAGCAGTAAGTCATCTGGACCAGAAATATGTTGGCACATTGCTCTTAGCAGAATGGCTATGAAGGGCCTAAACAAGATTCTCAAGTGCAAAAATGTATGTCTGCATGCAAAGATTCAACTTTTCTAAGCCATGGTATTTTCACCACTTCATATGGATGTTAACGTTTGGCAGTGAAGAGAAAAGACAGGAAGAAAATGGGTGCCTTCTAATTATGGTGCTAGCAAAGAATATTGTATATACCATAAACTATCCAAAGAACAAATTAGTCAGTATTAGTGGTGATAAAACGTAAGCTTTCTTTAGAAGCTGAGATAGCAAGACTTCGACTGTCTTACTTTGGACACGTTATGAAAGAAAGATCATTCAAGACAGACATGCTTGGCAGCAAGGTTGAAGGTCAGTGCAAAAGAGGAAGGCCAGCAATGAGATGGATGGATACAATAACAGCAGCTAGGGATGCCATTCTATCAACAATGAGCCTATTGACTGAAGACTGAATACAGGTTAGGGTAACTATACAGAGGGTCGTCATGAGTCGACACGGACTTGACGGTGCTTAACAGCAGCAGCATGTCTTGCCTCACCAATCTGCTACATTTCTTAGAAGAAGTAAATAAAGATGTTGATAAAAGAGAACTAGTCGATACTGTGTATCTGGATTTTCAGAAAAGTCTCTCAATAGGAAATCAAAAAGTTAAGAGAGAGAGAATACTATTGTCGATTGGGAACTGGTTAAAAGAAAGAAAATAGAGAATATGTGAAATGGTCAATGGAAAAAGGTGAATAGTGGAGTGCCCCAGGGATCTGCACTGGGCCTGCTTTTTTTGAACATTTATAAATGACCTGGAAATGGGAACGACAAGTGTAGTGATGAAATTTGCATATGATACCAAATTATTCATAGCTGATAAATAAATAGAGGATTGTGAGAAATTGCAAAAGGACTTTGGAAATTGGGAGATGGAGCATGAAAATGGACAAGTATAAAGTATGCTCTTAGGGAAGAAAAACCCAAACACTAGCTACACGATGCAAGGTTCCACCTTAGGCATCACCACTCAGGAAAAGGATCTAGTTGTCATCATGGATAATATAAGGAATTCCTCTGCTCCAAGATAGATAAAAGACTGCTAAGGATGATAAGGAAAGGAATGGAGAATAAAACAGTGGATATCATAATGTCTCTGTATCTTTACATAGTGCCACCACACCTTGAGTATTGTGTGCAGTTTTGGTAGCTAGATATAAAAAAAAGGATATAACAGTATTAGAAAAGGCACGGAGAATGGCAACCAAAATTATAAAGTGAATGGAAGGATACCTGTATGAAGAAAAGCTTAAAAAATCAGGGCTCTTAAGCACAGAGAAGACATGGCTCAGGGAAGATCGGATAGAGGTCTAAAAAATAATGAGAGGAGTGGAATAGGTAAACATGAATCAATTATTTACTCCTTTATAAAGTACACATCTAGGAGACATGCAATGAAGCTACTAAGCAGTATATTTAAGACTAATAATATATATATTTTTTCATTCAACATGTAATTAAGTTCTGGATCATTCAACATGTAATTATGTTCTGGACTTCCTTACCAGAGGATGAGGTAAAAGCCGTTACAGCCTCTTTTATTAAAGCCCGTTAGCCAGTTAACGTGCGTTTTAATGCGTGGTAACTGACAATTGGAAACGCGAATGCATGAGTGTGATGGACAACTCATGCTAAATCACACAATCTGCAATTCCAGGATGGGCCAGGGAATGGGCGAAGAGCGGGCTTGGAGAGTGCATTACCGCTAGTGCCAGGGCCATTGTATGTTCTGCGGCAACATGGCTCTTAATGTGGGTGCACCTGACGACTCCACTGTGGGAATCATTAAGGGAACCTACCTCAGTGGAATGCACATTCGAGTGGCCCAATGTGTGTTAGCTGCTGGGAACATACTGGTCACACTCCCGGCAGCTAATGAGGAGGCTTTGCAATTAATGTGCATTGTTTGGAGCATTAATTGCAAATCTTCTGAAGCCTTTAGTAAAAGGGGCCCTTAGTGTATCTGGGTTTCAAAAGATTTGGACACGTTCCTAGAAGAAAAGTCCCTAAAACTTTATTAAAGTGCAATAGAAAAATCCACTGCTTATCCCTGGAATAAGCAGCAAGGGATCAGTCTATCCACATGGTGAGTTACCTTATTCTTTATAATAGTTCCTACCATTTTCATTGGCATTATAAAATCCTGAGTGGAGTAGAGTGGAAAGGGTAAAAGCAAATTAATGTTTTACCCTTTCACAAAATACAAAGATTAGGGGACATACCATGAAGTTACAAATTAGTACATTTAAAACAAATAATAGAACATAAATAAAATTATCTGTTGAGAGAAAATGTAACAGGTTTTATATACCACTTTATCATTTCAATCAAAGCGGTTTACATTGAAACTTAAACTTGGTAATGTACATTAAACAGGGACATTGATAACTTGGATTTTTCTGAGGCAATAGAGGGTTAAGTGACTTGCCCAAAGCCACAAGGAGTGCTAGGGGGAACTGAACGCTGGACTTTTGGTTCCCAAGCCAATGTTCTTAACCATTAGGCTACTCCTCCACTCCACATAATTAAGCTTTGGAACTCCTTGCCCGAGGATGAAATAAACACCCTTGATGTAGCAGGATTTTAAAAAAGGTTTGGCAAGATTTTGGCAAATTCCAAGAGGAAAAGTCCATAAACTGTTCTTATTGTAGACTGGGAGAAAGCCTGCTTATCCTTGGTGATACATAGCACAGAATCTGGCTAATATTTTCATACCACAATTCTACAAAATAAATGCTTGAAAAAAAATCAAAACTAAAAAATATAAATATCAAAATGCATCAAAAAGGTACATCTGCAACATGGGACGCTTAATATATAAATTAAATCCTTAGGGGTATGTTTACTAAGCAGTCTTAACGTGCTCCCGGCGTTAGTGTGCAGGATGCCATAAAAGAAGTGGGCATGTCGGTCCTAATGTAGCAAAACGGGATTATCGCGCGATAACGTGCTCTGCGCACATTATCGGGCAGGACGCCGCTAAGCACATTAACGCACGGTAATCTTAAGTAGGCGCGCAGACATACAAACACAGAAACAGAGGTGTAGCACAATGGTTAATACACTGACTGATGGTACAGGGGTCATGAGTTTGATCCCCCAGTGTGCCTAATCCATGAGGCATTAGCTTTTACTTGTACGTATTGATTTTTGAGGCATTTTATTTGTATTTTAAGTAGTGCTGCCAGCAAACACACCCTCACGTGCCGTAACCTAAGGTGCTGCATAAGGCACCCTATAAGGCACTCCATAGGGCACATTATAAGGTGCACTATCTGCCAAGGCACCCTATAATGTCCCCTATAGGGCACCCTATAAGGCGCTTTAGAGGACACCTGATAAGGCACCTTATAAGGCGCTTTATAGGGTGCCTTATGGGGCGCCTTATGGTTACAGTACACTGAGGATGTTTTTGCTGGCATCACTAATGTACATTAAAAATAGACAATGCCTCAGACAGCCTTATCAAATAACCCCAACATGGGTTTGAACCCATGATCTCTGGCTCCACAGGCAGTAAAGTAACCAGTGGGCTACAGCTGCTAACAACCCCCTGGCTGGCCGCAGAAGGATTGCCCGTCACTACACAAACTGTCTGCTGTGGTTACCAGGATAGGGTTAACCCACCCATACCCATGATGCACTGCACATGCAAATCAGCAGTCTACAGATGGGCACAAGATGGGGTATGCACCCCCACAGCACCTCGGCCTGGTAGGGGGAACTGACCGTGTGTGGTACTGGCATAGTGTAGCTACAGACCATCACATTGTGCGGGTACTGTGCTCACCCTGAGGGTGAGGTGGGGCGCCCAGCACCAGGTCCACAGCACCTTTCATGGCTGAAATACACCATGCTGTAGGTCCCCATCAGTGCCACTGTGTGTGATAGGTAGTTCCTGCAGACACCCCTAGGTTACATCTGTGTCCTGTATTTCTCAGTCATGTCTAGCCCTTATGGGCTATGATGCACCCAGAATAGTGCATATCCTGTGTTGGTGCCATGGTTACATGATGTAGGTGAAGGGGGGGTGTTTGGACCCATAGGCGGATTATGTACCACCACACAACCAACCCTCTGGGGCTCAGGATGGGAAACAGGATCACCCACCAACAGATCCACATTCTACCTCCCTGCAATGGTGGCAGTAGAGGGGACCATCAACCCCAGTCCTGCTGGGGAACAGACACCCTACAGGGCAGGCAATGCAGAGCTGTACACATCCATAAAGCAATAGCAGACAGACAGTAGGCCTGGAAATGCTCAGCTGCCCCCCACCACTATCTGACTTTCTCCAGCAGCAAGTCTCCAGCTGCTGCACCCTCCAAGGTGTTCCAGCAAGACACATACTAGCTGCAGACAGTCTGCTAGCGAGTCCATAGCGCATGTTCCTGGAGAAGATACATGTACCCAGAACTAGGATGTCAACATACACACCAAGCAGATAAATCAGTGATTGGGCCTCAAAAGAGAACCCATAAATATCACATGAGAGAAACACACTATAGCACTATGGGGGAACCTAGCCATGCCGTGGTCATTGTTCAGTCAGGGTGAGAGTGACCTCTCAGCAGTACATGCTGGGCCACCCTGTCCGTGCAGGTGGTGGCCGGGCACTACAATGTCCGAACCATTGCCCTATGCTCTGTACAGATGAATCCAGACCAGGCCACCCTATCCAGGCTATTCCCACGGTACCTTGCTCCTCATTATGCACATTGGCAGGCCAATACTGGCAACAGTGCTAGCAGTGTGGGCTGTGGATGGTGTTGGCAGCCACCACACATTGGATAGACAGACACACACTCCACACACCTATGCCAGCATTGTGCAACTATAGAGGTGTTTGGCAGCTCTGGCCACCACACCAGTCCTGGGCACAGTGCAGGCATGGCTATGGTATGCAATACTGTTGGGGTCACTCTGTCAGACACCAGACCTGAGGCACACTCCACAGACATCAGAAAGGTTGCTATGATGCAGCTCAATCAGCCAATTGTGCTTAATGTAGGAATTGCTACCTGCCAGTTATCATAGCAACCTTTTGATAGCTGTATACCGTATTCCCAGGTTTAGGGTGGCATTGCTAAGGTATGCAAGTGATAGTATTGGGAGATGCACGCAGGGCCCAACATCCTGCCTCTCCAGGAGGCTTCAGATAATGGAGCCTGTAGGTGCATGTGTGTCTGCCCCTGTTAGCTGCTGCTCTAGGGCAGAGGTTCCCAACTCCAGTCCTGGAGGGCCAAACACTGTTCAGGTTTTCATGCTGCCCCTAATGAATATGCATATGATACATCTGCATACCATGGGGGCGGTGCATAGAAATGCAGCACAGCCATATTTATTAGAGGCAGCATGGAACCTGAATGGTGTTTGGCCCTCCAGGACTGCATTTGGTAGACTTTGCTCTAGGTAATGCGCATGTTTATGGTGTCTGTGCTCTGTAGGATAAAATGTAGGTGTTTTGGGCATGTTTACATCATATGAAATAAAGGTTCTGTCTGTATTAGCACGTTTCAGTAGTGGGTAAAATATTGGGACTGGGTTGGCAGGAACCACAGCTGGGACTTGAACCTGTGACCTTCTGCTTCTGAGCACACTGGCTATGTGCACTGCACCACCGTATTGCCACAGAGATGGTGCATTCCCTGGTGATACCATGACTGTTCGTCAGACAGGGCCTGTCTGTTGCAGTGCATGGCACCCACCTACACAGGGCTAGGCCACGGTCTGCTCTGGCAGCTGCCACTGCCCCCTCCACCACCAGTACCCCTCTGCCACCCTGCTGACATGCCCTTCTGCTGATGGTGCTGGTGGAGCGCAGTCTCAGGCTATCCAGTGTGTGGGTGGGCAGCAGGTAAAATATATCAAAAATATATTTTAGTTGCTAGCTATCTGATGATGATAGATCCAACCAGCAAAGTCTCTGAAAATCACAAATGTCTGACACTAGCTGCATTTCTCTGGTCATTACATCAGGGAGTTACTTTATCACTAAAATGTAAAACCAATATCTCAAACATTTAACAGCAGCACAATATTGTAACTCCCATAGACCCCCTGGGTGTGATTTTCGAAAGGCACTAGTAAACCATGTAAATGCTTTAAATGGGGATGTTCACGGTTAGTGCCGTTGAACATCCCCTTCTAACTCTATGTGCTTCGATGCTATCCGGTTAGCATCAGAGCATGTTGTGAGTGTTCCGGAACAGAGCAGAGGCGGAGACTGCCGCTAACCGGGTAGCGACAATATTGCACCACTACTCAGTTAGCGATCAGCAGCTAAAACTAGGCCAGCTTTTGACTCGCCGAGTTTTAGCCGTGGATGCTAACCGGGTAGTGGTGGATTATCGCCGCTACCCAGTTAGGCTCTATGATGGTTTCCTCTGTGCGTCAAACCTGGATATTCAAAGCCTTCGCCGTGGCATTGAATATCCGGGGTTAGGGGACAGTGGGCAGGGCTATGTGCTGTAGCAGCGCATAGCCTGTCCAGATGAATATTAGGCCCCTTTTCTTTATATTTATACTCACATCACCACATTCAATTGCGCAGCTGAAGCTCTTGCACAGTTAATCATGATTGCCAAAAAAACTCCCTCCTGAGCAGTATTAAACTTAAGTCCCACCTTAACTCTTCAAAACAACCAGTCACTTACCTGCACATGGATCATTCTAATTGCTTGAAAATCCCTTTAGTAAAAGGGTCCCTTAGCAAGCCAAATTTAAAATACCATAAACAGAAAATAGACTCCTTTTATTCCTTGTCTCAATATTTTAATAAATTAACATCAAATACAGATATCTCAATATATTTATAAAAATGGAACCAGCTACTTTGCTTATTTTCTAGCTCTCAAGCACATCAACATTGAAAAGGCAACTATAAGGAATGTTTAATGATTATTTTATAAAGGCAACATAGTCGTCAATGTGCTTTAAGAAAACAGGCACCCGAATAGTTGTTGCAGCGCAAGAATGCCTTTGTTTTGAAGTAGGTGTGGCTGTGTACATGTAGGGGGATATTCAGAAGTGGCGGCTAGCTCTTCTAACGTAGTGAGCCACTGCTGCTGAACTTTAAACCTGGATATTCAATGCCAGGGCCATATCCAACCCCAGCCTTGAATATCCGGGTTGCTCAGATTGCCAAGGAACCAACCAGGCAGTGGCGATATTCCATTTGCTGCCCTGTTAGCTTCTGCAATGAAATTTAGGCCAGCCTTTACTGCACCTAACTTTCACTTCATGTCAATAACTGGGCAGCATCTCAACATTTCAGCTATCCAATTATCGATGGTACCAGCCCCGGCACACCTCTGTGCTAACCAGTTAGCATTAGGATGTGCAGTGGCAGCATATGTATGGTTGTGGTCAACATTATTGGCACCTTTGAAGTTCTATCCTTTAATGACCAATATCTCTTATAAAAAGGGAGCAAGCGAATTGGTTTTGGACTATATGTGCACACATATTTGACACATAAAAGAATCAAATAAAACAAGACCAATCAAAAAAGGAAATAGTAGGCAATAGTATAAAAGCTGGGACATTGCCCAGGATGATTATTGGCACCTTTCTAAACAATTCAAATCAGGTTTGAAAAGTAGAAACACATTCCCATTGCTGTAAAATTAGACGTACCTGTGATCAATTGTCAGTACTCACATGACTTGAATCAACTAATGAATGATGGCTTTGTGTCTACAGTTTGCACTGTTAAGATGTTTTTCTGCCCATGGAACTGGTTAGTGTGAACTGTTGGAAAAACACTATGTACAACATCCAAGGAACTTAAGGCTGATCTGGAGCAATCTGGAGTGATTATTTCAACCTGTATCATATGCCGCATACTAAACAAAGAAGGACTTCATGGGCAAAGGCTGCTGTTTTTGGATCTTGACTCACATGATCTCCTTGTTCTTTACAAGTCCCCCTTGTTTTATCCCTGTCTACACCTTCTGTGTTGCCTGTCTTGACTAGATTGTAAGCTCTGATGAGCAGGGACTGTCCTCTTACATGTCTGTACAGCACTGCGTACATCTTGTAGCACTATACAAATGCTCAGCAGTAATACTAGTAGAACCCAACTGCTCAAAGACAGGCATAAAAAGGCATGTCCGATCTTTACCCAAACCCACCTAGAGAAACCACAATCCTTCTGGAAAATGTTTTGTGGACCAAACTTGAGCTCTCAATGCAGACCGGTGATACATTTACAGGAGAAGAAATGAGGCTTATAAGGAAAACAAAACACCCTTCCTACAGTTAAATATGGTTGAGGTTCCATAATGTTGTGGGGCTGTTTTCCTGCCTCAGGAACTGGAGTCCTGGAGCATATTAAAAGAATCATGAAGTCAAAGGGCTGCCAAGGTATTTTGGAGTGAAATATGCTACCTAGTGTCAGAAAGTTAGTTCTAGTTCAAAATGCATGCTTCCTCCAGCAGGACAATGACCCAAAACATACATCCAAAAGTACAAAAGAATAGTTAAAAAGGAACAAATGGATTGCTTTAAACTGGCCAACAATTAGTGAAGGGTGCCAATAATCCTGTCCATATATTTTTTTCTCAGAAATTACCACATCTAAATTGCACAGACATCTTTTCTTATTGTTGTATACCTCTGAATATACTAGTAAAATATTATGATGACATACAGTTGGAATATTTCCAATTATTTCTCCAGGTATTGTACACAGCAAACCTAAAATGCATGGGTGCCAATAATGTTGACCACAAGTGTAGATATTCAGAGGCAATAACCATGTTAGTACTGCTGAATATTCCGAATACGGGGATTACCATGGTCTGCTAACCACGTTAATCCTTTCGAATATCCTCCCTGTAGTTTACATGTGTGCTCACGTATGTTATAAAATGTGCCTACATCCTAACTCTGAACCAGTTCCACCCACACTACACCCCCAGGAATGCCTATATGCAAATCACATAAAAGTGTACATGTTGGTGGCCGTACAGAATTTATGAAGACCCTTTTCTGCAATTAGAACAGGTTATACACTCATAAAAAGCTTTAGAAAATTACCCGCCATATGTACTATGGAGTAAAACTGGAAGAACGCTTCCAACTGAGTGGGAATTTTTGCTTCCATTCCTAAGAATTCAGGCACAGTTGGATTTAAAGCCAAGAGCCTGGTTTATACTGTACTGTAAGTTCATACAAAAACTAGCTGTAGATCTATGCATTTGGTTTATGATTTCTATTCAGCCGTTTCATGAGGGTAGAGAATGTGCATTAAATGTACTTTGTGCTCATTCTTGGATAGATGGGTATAAATTAATGAAATGTATATTTGATCTACACACTTTACAACATTCTTATATGTTAATTAACTTTGCATGCATTAGTTTCTGAAACAAATAAAAGAATATTCAGAAACTGGCTACAAACAAAAAAATGACCAAATACACAAAGGCTTGACAAAGATTCCTTTTCTATTGATTCAGAGCAAGTGAGAGTCCAGATTAACGAATCACCTCACTAAAAATATTTGCTGGGCCTACTAAGAGTTCACATGGAAAAAATGTCAGGTTAGTGATAATCATTTATTACATATTTTTTTATAATTTACCATATTGCATTACAATGAATACTGTCTCTGAAAATTACAATTATGTGACACCTTTACACTCAAAATAATACCGTGAATAACATGGAAAGCAAAGGATTTAATTTTTACGAGAATAGTTTTAAGATAGGTCTTGAAGTTTTTTATTCATCTCAGTGAGGCTGCCTGACAAAACCACTGCAGTTGATCGCCTTTACAGGGAAATGCACAGGCTCCTTTTTAAAGACCTGTCAAGACTCTGCCAGGAGGTGTTTCAAGACTTTGCATCAAGATGGCTGCAACCTGCTCTGTCAACTTCCTTTTCTGCATTTCTTGACTGTAGCTAAAAGCAAGGTAATCCATCTTCTGTGCTCTGCACGTCCCATACACACACACAAACTGAATTAGCCAAGGGCATAGAGAAAGAGAACAATTTAAAGTAAAAAAGAACTAGTTGAGGAAAACTCCCTGCAAGTTAGATCTAAACTGTAACTCAGAGCTGAACTATGATAGACCAAATTGCTAGCATGTTAAATATCAGATATGCAATGGTCACTGTGCACAGTCTGTAGTGGATGGAAAAGAAGCATCATGTCTGCCCTATTCTGATACAGATATAAGCAGAATCACACTTATATTCAATGGCTAATGTCCAAATTATGCCTCCCCCCCCCCCCACACACACTTCCCAAGCAACAGTTTTAAAAGGGATCCCAGAATGGAGGAAGACAGTAATATAGGAAATGACAGTAGAAAAAGACCAGCATGATCCATTTAGTCTGCCCAGTAAGGTGTCTCAGATTGCAGAGCTGCACCTACCGCTCTGTGCAGATTACTCCCCCTCTATGCCTTTGCTTAAGGTTGTGCCTGTCACTCCGGGCAGGTTACCCCTCTCTATTTATGAACTTTTTTACGTTTACTTTGATAGCTCTTTGGAGGGCATTCCAGGAATCCACCATCCTTTCCATGAAAAAGTGTTTCCTGATGTTGCTTTAAGTTTACCTCCTTGCAGCTTAATTTCACCGAGGTAAAACTTAAAAGCAACATCAGGAAATACTTTTTCATGGAAAGGGTGGTAGATGCCTGTAATGTCCTCCTGAAGGCATTCTCCAAGTTCGTGTCAGAGGTTCTGGGAGCAAGTGGGTCTCCTCCTTCCTTGGAGTCCTCCAGACTGCGTATGCTTCAAATACTTCAAATTGGTTCGGATTTATGCAATCTGGAGACTACTTAAAGGTGAGTAGAAACAGACACTGAAGAATTCAAAGATGCAAACCTGTATTTCGGCCAGAGGCATTTTTCCACTAATCTTAACCAATGCAACACACAAACATAGGAGGGCATTTTCAAAGATATTTATGCAGTTTGCAGACCTAACTGGATATTCAGCAGTGCTAACATGGTTAGTGCCGCCACTGGAAGTCCCGCTAGCCTGCTAGCACTGGGGCATTTTGGTGGCAGATCAGAAGGATAACTGGCTATCAGCAATATTCATCCATTAGCCTATTATCTTGATGCAGCCAAAGATAGGCACCTGATAGGCTCGCTGATGAAGCTAACTAGGCAATAGCTGAATATTGCCACTGCCGGTTAGCTTCAGCACTTTTCCGACAACCTAGATATTCAATGCCGGTGGTCGGATATGGCCCCAGCATTGAATATCTAGGTGCAAAGTAGAGCAGCGATGGTTTGCCGCTGTACAAGTGCTAGCTGCCACTGCTAAATATCCTCCCCATATTATTTTTCTGCCACCATTTTCCTATGTGGCCCATCCTGTCTGCTTATCCACACCAACTACTAAATTGTGACATCAGAGAGCCTATGTTTCTTCGCACGGTTCCTTCTATTTAGAGTCTCATCTCTACCACTTCTGCTAGGAGGTTGTTCTATTAATGCACCAATAATAAAGGTCACTTTCAGAATGTGAGTTGATTACTCAATACAAAAGACTAATACTACTCAGCTCACCATACTTTATAGCAGCATGAAAAAAAGAGGGGTCTGAGTAGATGCCAGGGAGTGGCATCCGGAGGTGTTCGCACAGATCGGTCGCATATGGGACAGCCAGTAATGGACCTCATGGCGGCGTTTGGCGGCGTTTCACTCTGCGTAAACGGGTCACTTCTTCAGCAGATGACGCGAAAGGAGGTCGGAAGGCATCGGCACACTGTTTCAACGGCGGCCGTCGTCCGGTCTTCTCTATGTCTTTTCCACCGGGGCACTCAGAGGTCGAGTGGTTCTGCGTATCGAAGCGCTTCGGGGAAATGTGTGGTTGGGGGCCTCGGGCTGGCCGAGGCGCCCGTGGTATGCCTGCCTCATACGGTTGCTCAACGGGAATCCATGGAGGTTTCCGACACTGGAGATTCTGTTGCTACCGAGTTCCCTTCAAATGCCTCGGGTGCATCGGTTTTTGCTTATGGGGTGGCCATTGAAAGGGCAAGCTTAAAGAAAATGAGTTGCTCAACAGCAGTCTTTGCTACCTTGCCGCAAAAAAAAAAAAGCTACAGTGTCACAGTCACCAGTTTCCATTTCTCTTTGGGCTTTGCTCCCAGATCCTAGCCCCTCTTTCTCTCTGATGTCCAGGACGCAAGGTCCTCCTCCTGCAGCTTGGAGACTGGGCTTGTCAAAAACTCATGACATTAGTGGATATAGCCTGCTGGCCTCCCCCATCAGCCCCCAGTGAACTATTGATAAAGCAGACTCAAGGGAGCAAAAAAACAGTAACTTTTTTTAAAACTTATTACATTCAAGGGCACGCAGAACATATAACCTATCTACCTACTACTCCCCTTCCAGAAGGGAACCTCCTCCTGCAGCTTGGAGACCGGCATGTCAGAATCATGACATCACTGGATATAGCCTGCTGATCTCTCTCCTCAGTCCCAGTGTGAACTATTAACAAAGCAGACTCAAAGGAGCAACAAATAAGTAGCTAGAACAATCATTGTAACCTAATCTAAACTACCATTAGAACTATTGAACCAATTCGGTAAGGCTTCGTACACCCTTCACTGCCACACTGAGAATCAAATAGGAAAACAGAGTGAACATACAAAGACAGACCTACACGTAATGCTTCACTCATGGCTATTAAAGCTGGACCCCTCCTGAAAGAACTCTGGGTGGGATGGAGGACGGAACTGTCATCACTCAAGGAACTACAATTACCAGGTAAGTGTAATTATTTCCTTATTGTTCCTCCAGTTCAGTCCTCTACCTCTGGGATGTGTCAGAGCAGTAATCATTGGGAGGGACCCTTCCAGCCGGCACACAACACTGGCGACACGAAACAGGCATCCTTAGCTGCTGCGACGTCAAGCCGGTAATGCCTACTGAACGTATGTAGAGACGACCAAGTCGCCGCCCTACAAATTTCTCCTGGTGGGACCAAACTGTGCTCCGCCCAGGAGCACGCTTGCACTCTAGTGTAATGCGCTCGCAACCCTGCAGGCACGGAACAACCTTGAAGCAGATAGGTGGAAGCAATCGCCTCCCGAATCCATCGGGCAAAGGTCCCTCCCAATGATTACTGCTCTGATACATCCCAGAGGTTGAGGACTAAACTGGAGGAACAATAAGGAAATAGGAATTACACTTATCTGGTAAATGTGGTTCCCTGAGTGACTCCAGTTTAGTCCTCATTCCCGCCCGGGGATGGGGTCTTAGCAGTGGTTTTTCTGTTGGGGGAAGTGCAAGGTTAAAAGTGGATATAGGCCTTCACAGGTGTTCTCCGGGGACAGCAGGAATCAGTCCTCACATATGGGTGATGTCGGCACCGACTGAGCCCTCACGGAAGCATCCCCCCAGCTTTTAAAGAAAGCCTTTGGGAGATGCCACTATGCATGAGTGGTCCCCTTCCCGCCCAAGGGTGCCATCTTGCTCAGTCAGCTAAAGACGGCAAAAATAAAAGGTAAAGGAACAAATACAAGGGGAGAAGGGAGGGTTGTGAGGACTGATTCCTGCTGTCCCCGGAGAACACCTGTTACAGGTGAGTAGCTACGCTTTCTCCGGGAACAAGCAGGAAGTTAGTCCTCACATACAGGATTCCCCAGCTTCAGGCTACCGAAAGCCCATAGGAAAAAGAGGGGCTCTCTCATGGGGAGCCACAAGCAACTGCAATGAGTCTGTGCCCACAGACCACAGTAGTACCACTGTGCCCAATGAAACCAGCACTCCGGTAGCCTGAATACAGAAGAGTCAGAGGGAAGGAGTTGCCTAAACCCCAAAAAGGTTACAGAGCACTGCCTGGCTGAAGGCACTGTCCCGTTGGGACTCTCTTTCCAGGCAGTAATGGGCTGCGAAGGTATGGACTGCAGACCAGGTGGTAACCCGGCAGATTCCACCATCGGGACAGAGCGTAAGTTTGCCACTGAAGTCACCATTGCCCTAAACACGGTGCGCATGATGCAGCTTTCCAGCAGGAGCCTCATCTGATCATAAGCAAGGGCAATACAGTCCGCCACCCAGGTGGACAACGTACGTTGGTCACCGCCTTCCCCAGCCTACTGGGGTCGTAGGAGATGAAAAGCTGAGAAGCTTTTGCGGTATAGCCCTGAGTGCGTAGGAAATAGAAGGACAAGGCCCTCTTACAGTCTAAGGTGTGAAGGACAGTCTCCGCCCAACTGGAGTGAGATCTTGGAAAGAAGGTAGGGAGCACTACTTCCTGGTTGAGATGGAAGGGCGATACTACCTTCAGCAGGAATTTGGGGTGTGTGCGAAGCACTACTCTGTTCCTTTTAGAACCTGGTATAAGGTGCCTCTGCCACAAGGGCCTGAAGCTCTCTAACTCTGCGAGCAGAGGTGAGCGCAACCAGGAAAGCCACTTTCCAAGAGAGGTCGCGAAGGTGGCAGGTAGCCAGAGGTTCAAAGGGTGGGCGAGTGAGCTGCCCCAACACTATGCTGAGGTCCCATTCGGTTGCCAGAGGGTGAACGGGGGCTTCGATAAGAGCAGGTCCCAAAGGAAACGGGTCACCAATGGTTGGACTGAGAGGGGGCTTACGAACCACCGGATGGTGGTGCGCCACCAGAGCAGTAAGGTGCACTCGGCTGGAGTTAGACTTGAGCCCAGGCTGAGAGAGGCGGAGAAGGTACTGTAACACCAGAGCTACCGGGCAGGAGAAAGAGTCAGTTGCATGTTCGGCGCACCAAAAAGAAAACCTGTACCATTTGAGGACGTAAGCCTTCCTAGTAGAGGCCTTGCAAGAGGCCAGCAGAATGTCCTCCACCTCAACCGTAAGGTTGAAAGGGGCCAGAGTCACCCTCTCAGCAGCTATGCTCAGTGACAGGGACCCCAGGTTGAGGTACAGAAGAGAGCCCCCTTCCTGAGAAAGAAGTCCCGGGGAGGTCCCCAAGGGGATGGTGGCCTCTACTGTCAACTGTAGAAGAAGCAGCGGGAACCACGGTTGCCCGGGCCACCAAGGAGCTATCAGGATGAGTGAGGCACTGTCGCGGAGGGTCCTGAACAAGATCTTGGTGATCAGCAGTATCAGAAGGAAGGCATACATGAGGCCTTCCGACCATGAGACAAGGAATGTGTCCGCCGCCACCCTGGAGGAGTGGGCCTGTTGGAAGCAGAAGCGAGGCAACTGAAAGTTGTCTGGGCCGGTGAACAGGTCCATCACAGGTTTCCCCCAGAGCCAGAAAAGCCAACTGGCTACCCTGGGGTCCAGCTGCCATTTATGCAGCTGGATAATTCTGCTGAGTCTGTCGGCCAGCAGGTTGTCCTGGCTTGGTAGGTACACTGCTCACAGGAGGATACCCTGTTGGATCGCGTACGAGCAGTGGACTAGTGCCTCCTGACAAAAGGGTATGAGACCCCAGGTCCCCTTGTTTATCCCCGTAGAACACTGCCACTTGGTTGTCCATCTGGATCAGGATCGGCTGGTGACACAGGTGGTGAAAGAAGACCTTCAAGGCTAGGTGTATGGCTCGGAGCTCCAGGACGTTGATCTGCTGTGTGCTCGTCCAGTGACCAGTTGCCCTGAGTGCAGAGATCTCCGCAGTGGGCTCCCCAGTTGAGCAGGGAGGCATCCGTGGCAAGGACCCTTGAGGGGCTTGGGGCCTGAAAAGGCACCCGCCTCGAGGTGCTAGGGTGATTGCAACCAGGCCAGTGAGTCTGCCAATTGGCGGGTCACAGAAACTCTGCCTCGGAGGCGGCCGTGGCCTGAGACCACTGGTCCCAAAGACACCATTGCGCCACCCTCATGTGGAGGCGAGTGTCTGGGGTGATGTGGAACGTGGAGGCTATGTGCCCCAGGAGGTTCAGGAGAAGCAGGGTGGGCACCGAGGGACAGTACTGTATGTCCCAAGCTAGAGATCTGAGACGATCGGCTTGGTCCATGGGCAAGAAAGCATTCGACTGGAGAGTGCCGATCTTTGCCCCAAAGAACTCCAAACACTGTGTCGGGAGGAGGTGAGACATGGGGTAGTTTATGACAAAGCCCAAGTTTTGCAGAACCTGGATGGTGCGTGTGGTGGCCTGCTACACCTCTGAGGCTGTGCCTCCCTTTATGAGCCAGTTGTCCAGATAGGGAAAGACAAAGACCCCCTGGAGCGGGAGGAAGGTGGAAAAGACTTCCAGGCATTTTTAGATGACTCTTGGGGCAGAGGCAAGGCCGAAGGGGAGAACCCTGTATTGAAAGTGCCTGCCCCCCACTACAAACCACAGCTACTGCCTGTGGTTGGGGTGGATAAGAATGCGGGTATAAGCATCCTTGAGGTCTAAGGAACATAGCCAGTCTCCCTGCTGGAGGTATGGCAGCAATGTTCCAAGGGAGAGCATCTTGAACTTCTCCCTCACCAGGAATTTGTTGAGATTGTGCAAGTCGAGAATGGGACTTCTTTGGCACGAGGAAGTACCTGGAGTAGAATCCCTTGCCCTTGAGGTGGTGGGGCACCGGTTCCACCGCTTTGTCCTTGAGAATACCTGCCAACTCCTTCAGAAGAAGGTCCCAGAGGAGGGGATTCCTGAAGGGGGAGGTGTCTGAGTCAGGTGGAGGAGGTAACCCTCCCTGACTACCCTTAGTGCCCAGAAATTGTGGTGATGGTCATCCACCTCTGGGCATCCCCCTGTGGGCTGCTGATCTCCTTGGAGTAGAGAGGCTATGATCAAGGAGTCAAAAGCTCTCCCCTGGCCGGGCAGGAGCCGGTGCCTGGGGTTTTGGAGCCTTCTGCTTACATGGACCATGCCCATGTCCCTTGGCCTGCTGACCCTGTTGGGAGCTGGGGAGGCCTGATAAGGTTAGTAGTTTCTGTAAGCAGCTCCCTTCCTCGAGTAGAAGGGCTTTTTACCCAAGCCTTTCCATCGGGGAGGGGCAGAGGTGTTTTTAGAGAGCCTGGTCCTCGTCATGAATTCGGTCTTCAGCTCGGCAGCCTTGTCGGTCATTAGTTTGCCAAACAGGTTCTCTCCTTGGCAGGGGACATCGACTAATTTGTCCTGAACCCACTGCTCAAGGTCGGACGACTGTAGCCAAGCTTGGCGGTGTGCACCGATGTCAGCTGCCGCTACTCAAGCCGCCGACTAAAACACATCATAGGCCGCCCAAAACATGAATTTGGAGCATTCACTGACTTCTTTGGCCAGGTTCGTGAACCGCTGCAAAGGTTCCCTCAGAGAGACCAGCCAAGAACCCGGCGAGTTCTTTCACCAGGTCTCTCATGCTCATGTTCAGCTGGTAGGCCTGGATGTGGCAGAAGAGCATTGAGCCCTGGTAGTACTTTCTGCCGAGGAGTCCAAGGTGCGGGTCTCCCTGCTGGGAGGGCAATGAGGAGTGTGTATTTTGGCTTTTCAACTTACACATGGCCGACTCCACTACCATGGAGTTTTGTGGCAGCTGTGACATTTGGAAGCCTGGGCTCCGGCGCACTCGATATATCAGGTCGAGCCATTTGCTCACCACTGGCACTGAAAACTCTGTCTCCCACATTCGGAGCATGAGCCATTCCAGGATTGGAGGGATGGGCACCGTGAGCGATTCCCAAGGCTCTGAGACAGGAGAGTCAGAAGGGACTTCGCAGTGGTGACAGGTATCAGGGGACTCCTCGTCCTCTGTCCTCCCCCTCGGTGTAGTCCGTCGAGGACTCATAGGAGGGCTGCTCCATAGGCCTCGAGGCTCCCGATGCCCTGTGACTGGTATCCATCAAACTTGCTGGGGATGACCACGGTCCTGTCAAGTGGGACTCAGAGCGTGACCTCGGCTGAGGATCAACTCGAGGTCAAAGGACACCGAGGATTGGCTCAGCCTCCGGGGATGACTTGGAAGTCGAGGCCCCGGTAGTTGGTATGGATGAACCAGTCGTGTCAGACAAACAGAGCTGCTGCTGGTCCATGAAGGCAGAGAAACTGCGCTTCCAGGGCCACCATTCTGGATTCTAGACCAGAAGGCTCCGCAACCTTCGGCGTGGGCATCCGAGGTATTCGGGCTCAACACAGGCTCCCCTGAAGAGGAATCCTTGATAGGGATGGTGTCTGGGGACCAAGGCCAGTCCGCGGTCAGATCCTTCGGGGGGACCTTCACAGGCTGCTCCTTCTCCGACACCTCGGACGAACGTCTCAGACTGCGGGACTAGGCTCAGGGAACACCCAGCCGGTCGGAACCGTCCAGGGACGCCGTCTTCAAGGGTTTCTTCTTTTTCCTGCGTTCCCTTGAGGAAGACCCCCTTTCTGAGGACCGACGATGAGGCTCGGGTTTGGAGGGTTCTACCCAAGATGTCGGGGCCTCAGACAAGGCCCTGGCCTTCGAAGCATTGGAGACTCGGGGAAAAACTTATCATGCTGTTTGCTGGTTGCTCTTGAGGGCCTTGCTGGACATCCTCTTGCAGAGACTGCAGGCTGCCGGGTCGTGGTCTGGCCCAAGGCAGCGGAGACAGCAGTCATGTGTGTCGGTCAAAGACATAATTTTAGAGCACTGATCACACTTCTTAAAGTCACTGCTAAAGTACCACGGTGAGGTCGAAGACTCTCCGGGCTGCCAGTGGGAGAAAAAAGGTGCAAAGACACCAGAAAATAAAAGAACGAAAACTACAGAAAAATAAACCAAAACCAATGCCGAGGCACCGAGGTTTGTAGGGGGGAAGAGTACTGGTGCGATACTGGAGGCGAGTGTGAAACTCGGAGAGAAAAAAATCAACTTTTTCCAGGGAAAAGCCAGATGACGTCTGAAGGGCTCCACGGAAAAAAGGAGACTGAGCAAGATGGCACCTTTGGGCGGGAAGGGGACCACGCATGCGTGGTGGCATCTCACAAAGGCTTTTTTTGAAAGCTGGGGGGATGCTTCCAGGAGGGCTCTGTCGGTGCAGACATCACCCATATTGAGGACTGACTTCCTGCTTGTTCCTGGAGAAAGAAATATTTTCACATATCACTCCCAAGTCTATCCTATGTTCCCTCGTAACAGAGCTTGCTTTCAAATGAAAGAGACTCTCCTCCTGTGCATTTATGCCACTGAGGTATTAAACATCTCTGTCATATCTCCTCTATCCCGTCTTTCCTCTAAAGTATACATATTAAGATCTTTAAGTCTGTCCTCATATGCTTTTTAATGAAGACCACTGACCATTTTAGTAGCCACCCTCTGCACCAACTCCAATCTGTTTATATCCTTTTGAAGGGACCCAGGATATCACTGCTTGACCCTTTATAAGCATTGAGGAACTTATGTCTTTTGGGGAAACTGCTAGGTACTTATGACCTAGATTGGCCACTGCTGGAAACAGGATACTGGGCTTGATGGACCTTGATCTGACCCAGTATGGCATATCGTATGTTCTTATGGAGATCTATTTGTGCTTTATCTATTTGTGCTTTATCGACTATAGCAGGGCTTTTGACTGTATAAACCATGAGAAACTCTGGGCCATATTAGGAAGCATGGGTATACCAGAACAACTGATCGTACTCTTGCACAATCCGTACATTGATCAAGAAGCAACAGTTCGAATGGAACAAGGAGAAACAGAATGGTTTAAAATAAGCAAAGGTGTAAGACAAGGCTGCATACTTTTCAACTACCTGTTTAATTTATATGCAGAACAAATCATCAGAGAAGTAGGATTGTATGAAGACAACAGAGGTGTGAAGATTGGTGGAAGACTCATCAACAACCTTCGCTATGCTGATGATACCACATTACTGGCTGAAAGTGAAGATGATCTGAAACATTTGCTTCTCACAATCAAAGAACATAGTCTCAAAATGGCCCTGCACCTTAATGTAAAGAAGACAAAGATCATGACAACTGGCATCATCAACAGGTTCATCGTTGAAGGAGAAGAAATTGAAATCGTGAACAACTTTAACCTACTTGGATCAGCTATCAATAAAGAAGCAACAAGCAGTCAAGAAATCAAACGACGCATTGCTCTTGACAGAATGGCTATGAAAGACCTAGATAAGATTCTCAAGAGCAGAGATGTCTCTCTCCATACAAAGATTCGACTTGTTCAAGCCATGGTATTTTCAACAACATCATATGGATGTGAAAGCTGGACAGTGAAAAAGATAGACAGGAAGAAAATTGATGCCTTTGAATTATGGTGCTGGCGGCGAATACTGTGTATACCATAGACTGCCCGAAGAACAAACCAGTCGGTACTAGAGGAGATCAAACCTAAGCTTTCTTTAGAAGCTCAGAGGACAAGACTTTGACTTTCATACTTTGGACACATCATGCGAAGAGAGAGATCATTAGAGAAAGACATCATGCTTGGCAAGATAGAAGGTCAACGCAAAAGAAGAAGGCCAGCAATGATATGGATTGATACAATAACAGCAGCTACGGGTACCAGTCTGTCAACAATGAGCCACCTGGCTCAAGATCAAACACAATTTAGGATAGCTATCTAGAGGGTCGCCATGAGTTGACTCCGATTCGACGGCACTTAACAACAACAACATCATGTTCTTATGTTCTTAAGGTGTGGTCTCCAGAATTGCACACAATACTTCAAATAAGTCGCACCAGAGACTTATACAGAGGCACTATCACCTACTTTTTTCTGCTGGCTATTCCTCTCCCTATGCACCCAAACATCCTTCTGGCTTTCCCGTTGCCTTTTCTACCTGTTTGGTTATTTTAAGGTTGTCAGACACAATTACACCCAGGTCCCGCTCTTCTTTTGTGGACAGAAGTACTTCACCCATTCCTGGAGGGGCTTAATTTCAAGCAAGGTAATTCTGTGACTTCAACAACAATTCCTCTGCCTGAGAACTCTTTAAAAGCGGGGCTATTTTTCTTATATAACATTTTTTGCTGCTTAATTTATTGATTTATTTGTTGTAACTATCTAATCAAGCTCTTTAAGGGGGGGGGGAGTGTCTAGTCTATATTGCAAAATACAGGGGTAGGAAGGGAATGATCTAAACACCTCAACAGTGCAGTTGCATCAAAGAATATTTTAAACCATCCCTGCTCTTTAAACTTTAAGGCTAGAGGAAATAAAAAAAAAAAACAGCAGGAGACCAAAAAAAACCTTATTTCAAACAGAAAATCTCCCCTTATGCTAAAAGTTACAAAAATTAATGGGCCCGATATTCAAAGGCATTTACATGATTTACAGAACTGCAAACTGTGTAAATGCCGCTTAGAAGGATATTCATTACCACGGTTAGTGCCGCTGAATATCTACGATTAATGGCGCTGCGCACCCCGATGCTAACCGCTTAGCATCAGGACATGCCGGGAGCATTCCGGAGCACAGCCCAGTTAGCAATCTGTGGGTAAAGATAGGCCAATTTTTGCCATGCCTATTGTGACAACGCACCGCCTAGCCTGTGGCGTAAGCAGGCCAAGGGGATGTGAGCCACACAGTGGGGTGAGTTTAAAAGAGTCCTTGTTAGTGCTGAAGCCTTCCTACTGTAGTTGTGGAGTGAGTGACGACAGCCAAGGTTGGGTTTCCAAGTAAGTAATGCTTTATTCATGCATAAGGTATTTGCACAAAGTATAGCAAAGGACACCGTACAGGACTTACTCCCCCGCCACAGAAGTATAATGGTATCCTTCAGTACCAAATAAAAGTTCAAGTGTTTACACAGCTTCTCCTGATACTTCTCAGGGACACATAAAATATTTACAAGTTTTCATCATTCGTCCAGCTTCATTACTACAACGGGGCTTCAATCTTCTAGTATTGCTTTCTCAGTATCTACTGGTAATAAAGAATCTTTCTCCTGTTGTACTTCTTTCTAGTGTCAAACAGCTTCCCATAGAAATGGCAATCTCCACAACTCTGGCTTATTAATGACTGCCTTCTTGTGTAGGAGCAGTTTCTCTCTATTGCCTTCTATTCACAGCTGTATCACATGAAGCTTTGACTCATTCCATTCACTAGAACGCTGCTGTCTCTCATGCAGGTTCTAGAACATTTGCTTAAGGCTTCTCAGCACTCAATCATCAATTAGGAATACTTATAGTTCTTCACTCTATCATACAAATCCTTAGGTAGCTGCTTTGTAAGATCCCTCAGCTCTGCCTGGTCTGCAAAGGCTCCTCTTAGCTCTCTGCACGGTTGCTGCCAATTAGCTTCTTGCTGGCAAGCAGTTGTGTGCTCTTCTGAACTAGAGCTTAGCTCACGCTGTCCTATCGTAGGGAAATGTTTGCAGCTCTCTAACAGGGATTTCTCTATAGTCCCTCTTCCCTCTATTAACTTCAGGTTTATATTCAGGGCCTGATTTACCCCTGCCTCCTTTAGCAAGCAGTCTATTGTCAGTTCCTATAGACTGCCTTCTTTCCAAGCTATTTACTTTACAAGGCTTAGAAGAGTTTGCTCTGACCTGGTTTTTGCAGCGTCTGCCTCTGGGGAACTCCCTGACTCCAAGTCAGTATTCCAGGCTTCTGAATCCAGCTCTGGGTCACCTCCTGGGTTTTCTCTCTCATGGAGCTGAGGTCTGCCTGTGTCTCTTCCTGGACCACGTGCAGGAACTCTCCCTTCCCTGGTTCTCCTCCTTAGTTCCTCTGGGCTCAGCCTTTATGCTTGCACTTCTCTTTAACCAGTTGCTCTTCTCCAGGCATTGCTCCTCGAGGGGTTGCTGATTCAGTGCTTGCTCCTAGATCCCCTCCTCCCTACTATCTGCTGCTTCCTGTTTATGAGTGCAGAGTGGCCCAATCCGGTCTGACTCCTCCCACCTCCCTGAGTGGCTATGTCTCTGGGTTAGCCTAGAGCTAGGGTGTGGTTCTTTCCCTGCTCTTCTCTCCAGAGAAAGTTTGTGCACAGGAAACTTAACCCCTTCCTGTCCTGCCTCTCCAAGCATCTGAGGTGACAGAAAGTGATTTAAACCCATTTTCTCCTGTTTCTGGGGCTCTGCCTTGTCACACTATCTTTATCCGTAGGAGCTAACTGGACAGCGGCTCAAGATCGCTTAGTTTCTGCACCGTTGGAGGCTGTGTGGTGACTCAGGATATTCAGTGCAGGGACAGGATATGACCCCGGCATTGAATATCCAAGTTTAATGTTCAGTGCAAGCGGCTAGCTTCTGTAATCGCACTAGCCGCCAGCGCTGAATATCAGGCCCAATAGTTTTTGCTGCTTAAAGTTACTGATTTATCTAACAAAAATGTCGCCATTTAAAGTAGCTTTCAGGCAGAGAACTTGTAGCAAAGATCACAGAGAGGGGATATTCAGCGGCGATGGCTAGTGTTTTCTACAGCTACCAGCATTGAATATCTGAGTCTGCCACATGGTACAGAAGCTAACCGGTCAGCAGCAATATTGAGCAACTGCCCGGTTAGCTCCCATGGGTTCTACTACTACTAATCATTTGTATAGCGCTACAAGATTTATGCAGTGCTGTAAAAATAGGCCAGCTTTTGCCATGCCTATCATTACCTGTGGGTCACTAACCCGCAGCGACTCAATATCGCCACTACCTGGTAAATGATGGGTGTCACCTCTACTCTGTCCTGGAATGCCCACGATACTCCCCGATGCTACATGCTGTGGTGAGGAGAGCTCCCAGGAAGAGATGGAAGTGGAGAAAACCCTGTTTTTCCCTTTAAAACAAATGACAGTTCACTTGTGCACAGTGCTTGCAAGAAAAAAACTCAGCTCTCTGCTAAGGCCTGGCCACGCCCTAGTTCAGACAGGGAGCCAAGCTTTGCTCAGTGATTGGTCACACCTGTGCAAAGGCAAGGGAGTGCCCGGCAGCAAACGGCTTTTAAAAACACATTCAGAGCAGAGAGAGAGAAATGCACATGGAAGGGACGGAACACAAGGAGAGACACACACACAGGAGATGCAGCAGAGAGAGCCAGAAGGAGCAACTCTGAAAGATCCTGGAAAGATAGAAAGGTTCCAAGGAAACTTTCAAGAGAGTGACTATCTGGGAAGCAGTGGAGAAATACATCAGAAGGCTGAGTTCCATAGCCTGAAAGATATCAGGAGGAAAGGAATCAGTAGTTGTCTGAGAGACCTGCCCCAAGGTAAAGCCAGCACTTGCAGAGCTAAACAGCTTGCAGGAAAACAGTTTGCTACAGCTAGTGTCCAGGATCCTGACCTAACGTCTTCATCTGCTAAGAGGTGGGTGGATAGTTTTATGTATGGAGAAAACAGAAACCCAGATAAGAGCAGAGAATCTGAGCTTTTAACACTAGAAGCATTAAGAAAACTGTTTGCAGAGAGGAAGCTTTACCCTCCCAATACCAGTGTGCCTTCTCAGGGTGATGTGCTGTGGAAACAGTTCCAAGAGTTTTTAGAAGACAGGAAGTCTGGGAAAGTTTATAAATCTGGTGAAAGAGAGAAGTACCCGGTATCCATAGAAGAGATGCATGTGGATTCTTGTATGCCAGAGTCTGACTCAGAAATATCACCAATGGATTGCTCTTTTTGTCTCAAGGAGAATTAAGCATTGTTGAACAGGGTTGAAAGACTGTGAAACAATATAGCTTCTAATTCTTATGACTGCAAAGAGTTGAGAAAAGCCAAGAATGTGTTTACTAAGTATTGAGCTTCTGAAGCCCAGGAGCTGTCGTTAGTAAGTTTGGTTTGGAACAAGAAAACAGCAGCCTGTGAAACATTTACATGTTATGTTGAATGAGCACCAGAAGCTGTGCTCTGTACAAGTTTTATTTGAATGAAAGCTGCTGCTCAGTGAAAGAAGCCTTTTTGTTGCATTTTTCTCTGTTAACCTGATTTACTCTTGTGTTGGAGACGCATCCTTTTTGCATTTGTGTTTGAGCTTTAATGCCTTGGGAATCCTAGAATAAAATAAATTTTCTTGCTGCCTTAAACCACCGGACTCACAACTACATTTGTCCTTATATAGTAGCCAACTACAAGTCCCAGAATCCCTGGGGAGAAACAAGGGAAGCTTTATTTAAAAGGATATTATAAGGCTGTTCTATGCTTGTAAGCCCTCGGGCCCAAGCTAGGGCATTGCAATGCTTAGCATCGGGGCGTGTAGCAATGGAACTCATGGATATTCAGTGGCACTAACCATATTAATGCTGCTGAATATCCCTCTAAGTGGCATTTACATGTTTCACAGGTCTGCCAAACCATATAAATGCCTTTGAATATCAGGCCCAGAATTACCTTGTTTGAAATGAAGCCTCTTTAATAACTAAGGTGCATGTTACTAAGCTGGGATAAGGGCTGGGATGTGCTATATTATCTGCATCCCATTGAATAACAGCGCATGTTGTTAGCCCATCTTAGTAAACATGCCCCTAAAACATTTCATACCTCTGTTGAAATAGGAAAAAAGGCAACATCTGGAAAGCAATTTGCACTAATGCCCAAAGTATGAGGCATTCTGGATCTAGAGGCTATAATGGAAGAGGCAGACTTAGATTTCATGGTGGTCATGGAGACATGGTTCATGGAGAGACATGACCGGACTATAATTTATTTAGGAAGGGCAGGATAGGAAGAAAGGGAGGAGGAGGAGGATTAGGAGTGTAGGTAGCAAATGGGGAAAGCATACAGAGCATGGTTCATGGAATTCTTTCCAACCCCTCTGTGTGTGTCTGCACACACCAGCCACTATCTGCATTGCCTGTGTGTGTGTCTTGTGAATCTGGTGTCTATATGAGTGCGAGTGTCAGTGTGAGAGTGTGTATGTTTGTGTTTATCTTGATTTTATATGTTTATTATCTGTTTTTGGGGTTTTTAACAGGTAGAATTGCATATTTACAGCACTATGTTAGTGTGAATCGGTGTTAGCAGCTGCAGCTGTTGGAACTGCTTTTTTTATAGAAATGCACTGGGGCATATTTTAGAGGATGAGGCTTTGGCGTCATTTATTTATTTATTTAAAGTCTCTTCTATACCGCGCTATTCAATATCAGTGCGGTTTACATACAACAGTATCTTATACATGCAGACCAGGGCTGCTCTGTATTTACATAGAACAGGTACTATAACTTGGACAATGCTGGAGTAACTATTTACAGAGTATATATAAATCTTTACAGAGTGCGAGAGTATATACATTCTGCTATTTACAAGGTGTGCATAATCAAGGCTGGCACCACTACTACCAGGGTAGGGGTATATACCTGCTGCTATTTACAAGTAAGCATAGTCAATGCTGGCACCAATGGGTGTGGATGCCTCATCACGTGCTGTGTGTGTTAATGTGGCGGGCCTGGTGGTGGGGGGAGGCTGTTAGTGCGCTGTCCTCCGAGTAGTATTTGAGGAAGAGGTGGTACCTCAATGCCTTTCTAAAATGGGCCAGGTTGGAGATTGCCCTTATGTTGGGTGGAAGGGCATCATTCCAGCATCTGGGACCATAGAACCTAAATGCCCTGTTTGTCGTTGCCTGCGTGCATTGTGTTATTTCCTTCGGGATTACCAGCATGTTGACTGCTGTGGATCTCTGGATCTGTTGGGGGGCATAGGATGGATAAGCTCCATGAGGGAGGTGGAGGAGAGCCTGTTGATGGCCTTGAAAGTCAGTAGTAGGGATTTAAATGAGACTCTGCATGTATGGGGAGCCAGTGGAGATGTCTCAGGATGGGTGTCACGTGATCCTTCCTGGAAGCACCATGTAGAACTCTGGCCGCAGTGTTTCATTGCGAGCTGGAGTGGATTAAGGGTGGATTGAGGGAGCCCTTGTAGAACTGCATTTGCGTAATCGAAGTGCGGGATCACCAGTGCTTGGAAGATTGTCCGGAAGTCATCAGGCTCGAGCAGGGAGCGTAGGTGCCTGAGTGTCCGGATCTTGTGGGTAAATTTCTCTTACTGTGTTGCTTATGTGGGCCTTCATGTCCAGGCAGTGATCTAATGTGACTCCTAGTAACGGATTGTGGATTTGGTTGTTAGTTCCGCTTCCTTGACCTTGAAGGAGGCTGGGGGGGGGGGGGGGGAGGGGGTGAAGCTTTTTGGGTTCCTTGTGATGAAGAGGACTTCTATCTTCTTCGTGCTGTATTCAAAGGTTTTGTGTCTGGAGCCAGTTTGATACGGCGTCAAAACAGCTTGTCAGTGGGGAGAGGTCCAGCTGGTTGGTTGAGAATGGCAAGTAGAGCAGTACCGTCGTCGGCATATATCAAGCCAGTCAACATTGAAAGATCGGATAAGGGTGCAGATGGGCTGCATGTATATGTTGAACATCAGGGCGGAGAGGGAGAATCCCTGCGGTACACCCTGCCACTGGTGGAATGGTTCTGATGTTGAAGCACCAGAATCTTACGTGCTGCCATCTGTCAGACAGGTATGATTTGCACCAGCTTAGGGCAGCGTCTCGAATACCCTTCTCCTTAATTCGTACCAGGAGGAGCTCGTGGCTTACTGAGTCAAAAGCAGCGGCTATATCCATAAAGATGAGGGCAAACCCTTGTCGGGTGTTGTGATTCTAGTGATTATGTTATTGAAGAGGGTGGTGAGGAGTGTTTCGACACCGTGAGAATCCCTGAATCCATGTTGGCAGGGGTCCAGTGGAGCAGCGGTCTCGATGTGGTATTGTATTTGGTGTTGGACTTCTTTTTCAATTATCTTGGCAAGTAGTGGTATGCTTGATATAGGCCTGTACGAGTCAACCTTCTGGGGGTCCAATTTGTTGTTTTTCGGCAGAGGTCTGATAGATGTGTGTTTGAGGCTTCGCGGGAATGAGCCTTTTGAGAATGACAGATCCATGATTCTGGCTATGAACGGGCTAAATTCTCTGCATAGCGCCTTTATCCAGAAGGCAGGGCAGGGGTCGGTTGTGCTGTGGGTGATGTTGATAGCAGCAATGGTGTCCTCAATGCTTTTCTTAGAGGGGCTGGAGAAGGTGGACCAGTAGTATTGGATAAGGTGACTTGTGTGTGGCGGTGGGTTGCTGAGGACTTATTGTTCTGGCATAACTTTGATTGCAAGTAGTCCGCAAATTCTTGAGGTTGGATCTCACTTAGTTGGTTGGGGGATGGCTCTTTTGTTAAGTTATTGACAAGACTGAACAAGTAAATAGTTACCCCTGTTATCCAAGTTATTTCTTCCTGTTCATGTTCATATGTAAACACAAAGTACCATCGGAAATGTGTAAATTCTTTGTTCAATGTAAACCGCGCTGATGCTGAATAGTGCGGTATAGAAGAGACTTTAAATAAATAAATGTGGTTTGTTTAGTGATCGTTTCAGTGTGTCATTGTGGAATTGCCTCATCTTTTCTGTCACTGCTTTGCGGTGCTTTGTCAGGTGCAGGTTATAAGCCATCAGGTCCGCAGTGGAGCGTGACCAACGCCAGTGTCTTTCTAGCTTCCTTAGGCAGAGGAGTGACGTTCGTAGTTCCGAGGAGAACCAGGGTGTGGCGGCTCTCGTTTCCTAGGAGATTTGTCTGAGGGTGGAAGTTGAGAAATAGAGCTGAGGCTATTATCCCAGGTTGAGATCAATTCGTCGAGATCAGGTGCTGTCAAGGAGAGAAGCGGGAGGGATTTACTCAAGATATCTTCTCTGTCAAAAGGTTGGAATCTTCGTAATGGTGCTCTTGGGGTACTGGCTGGATTTCTGTAGCTCATGTGGCAGCGGTTGTGCACGGGCATTTGGAATCTGATAAGTTTGTGGTCCGACCAGGGGACTGTGGTAATGGACATTATGGGGTAGTGGGTTGGTCAATGGCTGGCCAGTGGGGCGAATACCAGGTCCAACTTGTTTCCTTTCACGTGGGTAGGTTCGTTGCCTAGTTGCTTGTAACCTAGTTTCCTTGATTGCCGCGAGGAAGGCAGAGGCTTTGAGTGTCTTGCAGGGCTGGCAGGTTGAAGTCGCCTAGTAACCAGCTTGGGTGTGTGGGTTCAGGGCATTGCACGCAAGGTTGATTATTACTGAGAGGTCATCAGGGGAAGCTTGATGAGGCTCTGTACAGTAGGTTGATGGAGCACTGCTTGTTGGCTATGGTGATTGTGTCAAGTTGTGTTATGCTGGTGGCCATTGATTAGCTTGAAATGGAGATCCTCTTTGGAGAGGACGAGCAATCTAACGTCTCTTCGACCATCTCTATGGCATTTCTTTTCCATCTCCCATCACACACAGAAACAATATTGATACAGCACAGGAACTTTCCCCTGCTCCTCATCTATTACCACTGCAGACCAGCAGTTCACATGCTGTATTGCCCCTACAGTCCATGAACATTCTTGAGGACCACCACCTACCCACCCTCACGACCTACACTGGCACCCATATGAGGTGTGACAATAAAGAAACGAGACTGTGGCAGCCACACCCATGACTCCAATGCCAATTGGCTAACTGCTTATGTCATTGTGTTGTGCAACATCTCGCCACTATTCTGCTATAATATTTTTCATCTCTCTCACTCTGTTTTTCTTTTTCAGGTTTTTTTGTAGCACACTGCTCCATTGCATTGTCACGTAACAGGAGTGGCAGAAATATGGAGCAAAGAATCAACTTGAAATTTCTGGTTAAGTTGGAGAAGGGCCCAACTGAGTGTCTCCAACTTCTCTCAAAAGGCTTATGGAGAAGATGCAATCTCAAGGCCACGAGTCTTTGAGTAGCACAAACTCTTCAAGACTGGCCACGAGGAGGTGAAGGATGATCCCCAAGTCAGGACGCCTTCCACGACAAAGATGGCTGAGAACATTGACAGAGTGAACCAGCTGGTGCGGAGTGATTGCAGATTGATGGTGTGGATGATAGCTGAGGAGCTCAGCCTGAACAGGGAGTCAGTGCAAACCATCTTGGTGCAGGAGCTGGGGATGCGGAAGGTGTGCGCCAAGATGGTGCCCAAGCTTTTATCGACGACCAGAAGGATGCACCGGGTCAATGTTTGTCAGACTTGCTAGAGAAAATCGGAGAAGATCCAGTGTTTGTTGGCCGAGTCTTCACATGAGACTAGTCTTGGGTCTTCCAGTACGACCCTGAATGCAAGAGACAGCGCCTGCAGTGGAAGACGTCAAATCAATGATCAAGGTCATGCCGATCGCAGTCTTCAACCAGAAGGGAATGGTCCATCATGAGTTTGTGCCTGAGGCTCAGACAGTCAACCAGTACTTGTACCTGCAGGTCCTCAATCACCTCCATGATCGGTTTGGGCGCAGCAGGTGGGCTCTATGGAGAGACAAGTCATGG